>JAVTVY010055613.1:0-31675 GCA_036873755.1 Hanleya hanleyi | reverse complement strand
TTTATAGAGATGTGTGTTTTACCTTGTTAGGTATGTGCAGATCAATTCAGCCCTGTGAGGTATTTATAGAGATGTGTGTTTTACCTTGTTAGGTATGTGCAGATCAATTCAGCCCTGTGAGGTATTTGTAGAGATGTGTGTTTTACCTTGTTAGGTATGTGCAGATCAATTCAGCCCTGTGAGGTATTTATAGAGATGTGTGTTTTACCTTGTTAGGTATGTGCAGATCAATTCAGCCCTGTGAGGTATTTATAGAGATGTGTGTTTTACCTTGTTAGGTATGTGCATATAAATTTAGCCCTGTGAGGTATTTATAGAGCTGTGTGTTTTACCTTGTTAGGTATGTGCATTCAAATTTAACCCTGTGAGGTGTTTACAGAGCTGTGTTTTACCTTGTTAGGTATGTGCCGATCAATTTAGCCCCAGAGGTATTTATAGAGCTGTGTGCTCAATCTTCCTTAGTGTGCATTTAAATTTAGCCCTGTGAGGTGTTTGTTCTGTCGAGGTATGAACTAGACTTACAGTGATATACCTCGGAAGCCTGTTCGGTTGATGTGTGTTGCAAAAATTGAGACCTCATCCCAAGATTAATATGGCATTGATGCTGAATTTCCTGTATTTTCGAGTGTTATTCTTGAGGCAGGTCACTCTCGGTAAAAAGTGGGGTGAAGCAATGATTATGACAAGGTCAAGACGGACTATAGGACACAGTGAGGTATGTGTAGATCCATTGATTGGCACTGTGAGGTGTTTTCACCGAGTTCAATATATTGCTGTGAGGTATGTGCATCCTCGTATGGTACCTCAGAAGCTCCCCATTTGTGTGCTCTTTTGATACCTCACAAGCACTTCTCGTGCCAACATACCTTGTGAGGTACCGGACAAAAATACCTCTCAAGACCATAACCTCACAAGACAACATCCGTGGGTATTGGTGTGTGTGTGTGTGTGTGTGTATGCGTATGTGTGTGCTTGTTATGACATTTAGTTGACGCATCAAATCAAAAGGAATATAACTGTTTACAAAGAGACAATATTTGTGACGAAGGTTTTTCAAACTGAGACTTTGTAGAAATAATATGTAGATAGTTTAAATTATTTTAGTCAACATGGGATGACACTCCCTGATCATTCAGCATGAAAGATGTTTAGTCTTTTGCCCACAAATCCTTGCACGATCAATCAGAATTCGCTATAAAGATTCTTGGGCTAAATAAATTGTTTATTTTGTCTACTTGTGTACGTCGCTAGTAGTATAGTAAGTGGAAATTCTAGCCTATTTAAATAGTTCCAGCAACCTTTGACCTCTGCCAGAGTTTGGCCGCCATCTTGAATTTTGTGGAAAAGGGGATGTATTCATCCGCGGTGATGCGGTCTGGCGGTGATGCGGTCGCGGAAGAAAGCTTCCGCGGAGAAAAAGTAGTCCCTAGACTTGAAATACGCTGCATGGTCCGATTGGGTCGAGTGAGGTATCAAAGTGAAGTATATTTCAAGCATGGGTGTGTGTATGTAAAACTTTCTCCAGAAAAAAAAGCGGAACACGGACTTTACCCCTAAAATAGGAGAAAACACCTATCAACCCTAGCCAAAAGGGCTAATATTGGTCCCCGGGCTTATTGAGACCTGCCTATCCAGTCAATGGGGTGGGTGCATGTAAAAATTTCTCCAGAAAAAAAGAAAGAAGCGGAATACGGACTTTACCCCTACAATAGGGGTCTGTATTATACAATATAAGGGAAAATGCCTGTATGGGGTATGGGGATGGTCAATTTTTAGTATATGAAGTGGAAATTCTAGATTATTTAAGGGCAGATAACCTGTTTGAACAATTTTTCCGAAGATAGCCGCCAGAGGGCGCCACCAGACTTGTGACCAAAAAATACCTCCGAATACAGGAGAGTTCCAATTTTTGCAGGTCAAAAATAGTTCTTTGACCTTTGTATTCATCCGCGGTGATGCGGTCTGCCTCCGCGGGCAGAAAGTAGTCCCACGGAATGTACACCCTGACTGGGGGTTTTCCCCCGGCCCGCAGCGCGCGCGCGCGGGATCATCCGGCACGCAGCGCGGATGATCGCCGGAAGTGCGTGGGTTATTGCTATAATCAAAGGATTGACCTGTTTGTTGTTGTTGCCTTGGACTAACCCATCAGAATAGTACTTATTACGCTGTAGAGCTACGTAAGGTATATACGGTCGTTCTGCATCCTACACTTCCATTCCTGCGGAAAATGTTGATACCCATGCCACTCGCATTTCACAGCATGCGACCGTGGTTAATTCACTCACGGGGTACCGAGCGGTGGTTCGGTCCATGTTTGCAGATGGTGACGACAACGAGGGGCGACGCCAGATCCTGAAAGAGTTCACAGAAGCGGTCCTCGACAGAGTCCACTCGATGGAGAGGTGTGCTATCACTCACTACTATTGGACTATGACAGCCGTCCTTGATGCCCGGGCTATGGAGCGCTCATGCCGGAACCAGCGACGGCTGATTGGTCTCGCCATGGTCTGTGCCCTATTGACCCTGGCGCTGCGGCATTCACAGTGGGACCTCACCATAAATACGAGAGACAGTCAGAGTGTGCGTCATTCCGTCAACCATGTCACCGAGGGACCTGTCCATAAATACGATGTGTCAGTCAGCGTGTGCGTCATTCATCCTTCGTCATTGGATCAACCATGTCACCAGTCCTACGAGCCATCCTGCCCCTTACACCCCAGGTGGGGTTACACGTCTATGAGGATAAAGTCACCATCGTGGAAGATCGGGATGCCTGTGGGTGGGGTTCGGAGTACACATCCACTACGGTTACCCTACACTGTGATGGCTGGACCAAATTTAAACGGGTGTCAAATTTAAACGGGTGTACAGTGACTGTAGTTTACTAAATCTGGCGAATGCTAAATAATACAATATACTCATTTGGCCAAGGCAAGCTGCATGGCTCAACAGTTGTGCAGCCTGCAAATCTGTTTGTTATTATGCTAATTATTAGAACTTTGAAACTAGGGTCCTGAAATTGTGTGCTGTAATGTGTCATTACGAGATTTTGCGCCATTTTCTTTTTCCACATACATACCATCTTCAATATGTCAAGGGTTTACTTAACAGTGTACGTATGTTGCGATGATGTGTTCATAAAAGCTGACATAATGACAAGGGACGAAATTTACACTGACGCCGTGACGGATGTACAACTGGTAATTAGCATTGTCTCTCTCTCACCAATTGCTCTTGTTATTTGCGCTGAAAACTTACCTCACTTCCACTCTTTGCATTTCTTGTCTACATGAAATATCACAGTAAGAATTTAAATGACACAGTTATCTCCCCTGCTAGTCACCTGATTGCATAGCTACCCACAATTCTACTTTCTTCTTGTCCTACTGCTTCGTAGGGTTGGAAGTAAACATTGTCAACTCCGTGAAAAAGTGCCTTTTCTAGCGAAACTACTCACAGTTGGATTACCTCAGACGTCTGATTTTCTGCAAGAAGTCCTTTGGGAAGTATTCTCTAAGTTATCAGCGTAATAATGGCTCAAAATATGTCTCAAATGTCATGCATGTCTTGTGGAGGTGACAAGCCTAGTTATGACCTTCACTCATTGTGTCCGCCATGCCGCCAGGGTAGAATCTGTACATGGGACACTGCCTGTGAAGAGTGTATTGTGTGGGCGCCCGGCATATTCCAGGTGTATCTGGCCGGTTCTCTGGCAGCTAACGAAGGAAATAATGTTGTTATGCCTGCCAATCTCGCAAACGAGACATATGTAGCACAGTCTCCGCGTACTAATGTAGGCGAGGAGTCTAGGGGGTTTGTTACTTCAGTAGCTGGGTCTTCATTAGTCAGCCTATTGGATGTAAATAAAGATAAACAAACTCCCCCCCGCGCTCACGATACTTCCATTTCAGACCAGGTGAAGGGTCAATCAGGTAAGAGATCGACCCGGTTGGTACAAGTGGAGGGAATAATCGAAGATATGGAATCTGGTACTACGACGACTGTGGATGTGGAGATTCCTATTGAGCGGACACCTGGATGTGACGATGAAGGGAAATCGGTGACGGACCCAGGCTTAGCGTGGGAAAGCCAGGGGACTCCGATCGCTCGATCGGAGTCAGCTTATGATTATGAAAACTTGGGCAGCACCAGTGAGGAGCCTAATGTTAAATTTTCATTTGGGTCCGGGGTTGGGAAAATACCTTCCTCGACGCTGTCGAGGCCTGGACTTCCCGGTCGCTCAGTTACGCCGTTAACTGCTGCTTCCGGTTTGTCTGAATTTTCTCAACCTGCTTCCGGTTACTCTGGTGGCCTTCCTCGTTCCCTTGCCGAGACGTTTGTGTCTACGAGCCTTCTGGGCCACCAGAGATTAAGGTTCCCGCAACAACGGCAGTATGGTATGTATTCAGGTACCCATAATATGTCAAATTTTTTGCCTGTGTCTGAGTTGCGTTATCAAGAACCCTCAATCAGACCAGTTCAAATTATGCGGCATCCGGTTGCTGGTCTACCTTCGCCCTTGCGTGGCTTAGGTCAGATATCTGCTTCCGGTGGTGTTCGAGGTACGGGACCGGGAATTTATCGTATGATGCGTCCTCCTATACGTGCTTCCGGTTTACGACCTCGTATGCCCGTTCACCGACCTTTACAGTGGCCGTGCTCACGTCCAGCTGGAGGGTCCTTGAGTGTGAACACACCTCGTCAGGCCTTGCTTCCGGTCCACTCTCAAGTGACTGATCCCACTTTGGCTGCCATACTGCGCGGTATGGAACAGCAACGTGAGGAAATGAAGGAATTGAGAGAGATGATGACCAGTCAATTCCGAAGTAGTACGCCACTGCTTTCGGTTTTGACTGAACAGTCTAGGAAACCGGAAGCTAATTTGTCGAGGACTATCCCTTCCAATACTCCCTCCTGGCAGGAAGCCCCGGAAGCTATGGAAGTGGATAGGGACCAGTACGGTAGCTCTGAATTGAATGAACCTACCAATACTGATCCGGATGCTAGGAAATATTATGAACTTATTTCCGGCATCTATGACTTGATTCCTGATATGCAGCTTCCGGTCCCACATGCGGGGGATATTGAAACTGAATCAGGAGAGTCAAACCGGGTTACGAGGTCGGCTACCACGCTTCCGGCCTCAACTGCTATTCATTCTATTTGCCACTTGTTCCATAGAACTTTAGCAGAACCCACTACGCAGGAGGAACGTGCTATAAGGTTGAGACCAAAAGCTCGCTTCCGCCCTGCAGGATCTTCTGGTCCGTTCCCAGTACAGAAGCCAAACATACGAAGTTATGGCGTACATAACTCACCGTTTAGCTTCCGGTCTGCAGAGGTGAACGGCGACTTTCAGTATTTATGCTCTAGCAATACTAAAGTCCCTAGTAATCCGGATGTTCCTTGCACGAACAAACAGGCCGCAGTACTTGAGGAAACTGCTCGACAAGGAGTGGCGATTACGAATCACCTTGACTGGTTTCTTAAAGCCATAAAGGATGGTTTATTTTCGCTGTCGGGCGCGGACAGTCAAGAACAGTTACAGGAGGGTATAAACCTCGTTCTTGACTACCAGAAGATTGCTTCCGGTGCTGTAGAAGATTTACTGGTACACAATGCCTACCTATCTTCTATGCTAGTGTATTTAAGGAGAAAGGCCTTCATTCCTTTTATGCATAGTTACACACCGGAAGCTGTAAAGAAGGAGTCTACTAGAGACATCTACGGCTCCTTCTTTACTGTTTGGTGATGCTGTTGCCGAAGTTCGACCTGAAATGGATCGTATAGAGCATGACAGGTCAGTTGCTTCCGGTGCTTCGTCTAAAAGACCTATGGCTTCCGGGTCGGGTCCAAAGGCGAAGAAGGCTAAGAAGAACCCGCCTAGTTCCAAGGCTAATAAGGGTGCTTCCGGCCAACAGCATAACCAAGCGCCTACTTCTTTAGAGCCAAGAGTATCGACCTATGGCCATAAGAAGCAGGGCAAGGGGAAATCTAAGCAGTCAAAGAAGGATTCCTGATGTCTTGGGCCGTACCGGGTGGCTTCCGGTATGGCGGGAACACCGAGACATAATGTTTCCAGTTCCCCAGCAACTAGACCTTCCGGTAGGGGGAAGGCTGCAGTTGTTTTGGAGGAACTGGATAAGGATCGGGACGGAAGCGTGGGTCATTCGAACGATCAGATACGGCTATCGCCTATTGTTCGACACGCTTCCTCCCTTGACTGCTCATCCCCTTCCGTCTCGTATACCATTACGAACGGGTCATCTATCAGCGATACAGTCCTCTGTGGACAAGCTGATAGAGAAGGCAGCTGTAATAGAGCTTCCGGTTTCGGACACGTCACCCGGGTTCTATTCGCCGGTCTTTCTGGTCCCCAAGAAAGACACGTCCGAGATGCGCATGGTTATAAACCTAAAGCGCCTCAACAAGGACTACCTCACTCCACCGCCACACTTCCGCATGGAGTCCTTCCGGTCTATCCGGACAGTACTCGGACAAGGGGAATGGCTGACTTCTCTGGATTTAAGGGATGCATACCTGCATATCCCGATACATCCGGGGGACAGGAAGTACTTGAGATTCATGGTCGGCAAACGACGCTTCCAAATTCAAGTGCTTCCGTTCGGCCTATCCACTTCCCCTTGGGTGTTCACACGAGTGTTTACACCAGTGGCACAATTCCTGCACAGTCTAGGTATAAAGTACCACTTTTATATCGACGACTCCCTGCTAAGGAATGCCTGCAAGGAGCAGTTAATCCTAGACACACAGTTTGTCTTAAGGATATTGACTTCTCTGGGATACATCCCACACGAAGAGAAATCAGAGCTGATTCCTTCACAAAGGCGCAAATTTCTGGGGGTGGAATACGATACGCTACGAGCTCTCGCCAAACCCCCAGAAGATCGATGGCTAAAGATAACGACGAAGATACCTCAGTTCCTCAAGTTATCTCAGGCCAGGGCTTTACACTTTGCTGCGATAATCGGCCTCTTGACGTCAACACAGGACGTAACACCAAGAGGGCGGTTGCAGCTTCGTCCCTTAATGATTTACTTCAATCATCAATGGGTCGAAAGGCAGTTGAATCCGTGGATACCTGTAACACCACTAGTCAAACAATGCCTCCAATGGTGGCTGGATCCACTCAACGTTATGCCAGGTGTGTCCCTACTTCCGTTTCGTCCGTCACATCACCTGTTCACGGACGCATCTATGGAAGGATGGGGAGCCCACCTCGAGTCCAAGTCGACATCCGGGTTATGGACAATCGAGGAACGCTCGTACCATATAAACGTGTTGGAGTTTATGGCAGTGACACATGCCATCCGCACGTGGGTGAGCGTATTGACCGACAAGAACCTGCTAGTTGCGACGGACAACACATCAGTCGTGTCCTATATCAACAAGCAGGGGGGGACGAGATCTCCGCAATTACAAAGCCAAGCGGAAATCTTTTTCGGTCTGTGCTGGGACAACAACATATCGGTGTTGGCCAGGCACATCCCGGGGGTACTGAACGTCTTAGCGGATTCGCTTTCACGACGGAATCAGATAATTCCCACGGAGTGGCAACTTCACCCAGCCATACTAAAACAAATAGCTCATGTCTGGGAGATGCCACACATAGATCTGTTCGCCACTCGGCGCAACAATCTACTGCCCCTGTTCATGTCGCCGGTTCCGGATCCGTCGGCATATGCAGTGGACGCACTATCGCAGGACTGGTCAAGGATGGTAGCATATGCGTTCCCTCCTCCAGCTATCCTAGCGAAGGTACTTCAGAAGATCCGCGAACACATGTGTGTCGTTTACCTGATTGTTCCGTGGTGGCCGGCAAGGCCGTGGTTCCCGGAACTATTGGATCTTCTGGTAGATGTACCAAGACAGCTTCCGGTATGGCACAATCTACTGCGCCAGCCCGGAACGTCGACATTCCACAGCCAGCCAGGACTGTTCCACTACCACGTGTGCAAGTGCTCAAGCAGCACTTCGCTCAGGCGGGATTTTCAGCGGAGGTTGGGCGCCGAATGGCACAATCAATTCGACCGTCCTCTTCCGCTGTATACAACTCAAAGTGGGCAATCTTCGATCTTTGGTGTGGAGAGAGGGATATCAATCCATCATGCGCCACTATCCCTGAAGTAGCAGAGTTTCTATTGTACCTGTTCAGGGATAGGGGCCTGGTGCCCGCTACGGTAGAAGGTTATAGGGCAGCTATTGCTCAACCTATTCTACTGGGTACTGGGATTAATCCCTCGACTGATCCAAATTTATCTGCACTAATCAAGTCATACAAGATAACTGGTCAGTCGGCTGTTCCGAAATTACCTAAGTGGGACTTAGCCTTAGTACTTCGGCAATTAGGAGAGCCACCTTTCGAGCCAATAGAGGCTATTGAGCTAAAATATTTATCATACAAAACTTCGTTTTTGTTGGCTCTTGCTTCAGCAGCTAGGGTGTCAGAGCTGCATGCGCTCGATAAAAGGAACATCAGACACTCTAGGAACTGGAGCAAGGTAGTTCTCACAACGGTTCCTGAGTTTGTGGCCAAGAATCAAGCCCTCTACGATTCCATATCTCGAGAGTTCACAATTCCAGCCTTATCTGATTTCCTTTCGTCCGGTCTTGAATCAGACATGTTAATGTGTCCGGTTCGGGCACTTGCGTGTTACCTGAATCGTACAGAGGAGATCAGAGCGGGAAGGAGGCGTTTGTTTATCCCTTTCGATCCCAAAGCCAAACAAGAAATAAGTAAAAACACTATCTCGAGTTGGCTCAAAAATACGATTCGGCTAGCGTACTCCACGGCTACTGATAGGCAAGCCGCGCTTGTAAACGTTTCGGGTCACGAGATTAGGGCATTAGCGGCATCATGGCCTCTATGGTCCAACAGATCGGTGACTGACATTATGAGGGCGTGCTACTGGAGGTCAAACACGACATTTGCCTCCTACTATCTCCGGGACATGACGTTGGCATGTAACGACCTCTATTCCATCGGCCCACTTGTGACCGCACAGCGGGTGTCAGGGGGACCGAGGCCAGCATTATAGCTACAAAAGTCCGGGCGTACAGTTGTAACCCTGCTTGCGGGTGAGTGCTTTTTTTCTCTCGGCCCCTTTCGAAAAAAAGGGGGGGGGCGTATTTTGCATCTCAGCCTTGAAGTCAGAGTAGCAACAGAGGTTCCCTGTGTACCATAGGCATACAGGTTATTACTGTTGTATGATTTCATGGATCCTCTGTGGGGTAGAAGATCTATGATTTCTACTTTGATCTAGTCACTTTGTATGGCATTTATCACTACCACGGATTGTATCAGTTTGCCCACCTACCTTACGGTGGCATTCTATGCAAAGAGTGGAAGTGAGGTAAGTTTTCAGCGCAAATAACAAAAAAATTTTACAAGTAAATTTTCTGTTATTAAGCTAAAACTTACCTCACTTCCAGTGATGCCCACCCAACCTCCCCGCTATGATACATCCAGACCATGTATCGCAGTGGAACAAGAAGGAAGTAGAATTGTGGGTAGCTATGCAATCAGGTGACTAGCAGGGGAGATAACTGTGTCATTTAAATTCTTACTGTGATATTTCATGTAGACAAGAAATGCAAAGAGTGGAAGTGAGGTAAGTTTTAGCTTAATAACAGAAAATTTACTTGTAAAATTTTTTTTTTATTAGGAATAGTAAAATTTTGAAGATGAAGTTTAAAGTGAAAGCCTGTAGATAGAACATTGTAATTCAGTTTGCTGATAGATTCAAATATATGATAAATATTCTGATTGGAATTGAATTATGTATACACCATAGCGAGGACATCCATGTGGCAAGGCTAGAAGTAATCTGATTGAAATTTGATCTATATTGGGGCAAATATATGTTATTGCAGGATTTGGATTAATTAGACTGTATCATGCTTAAAAACCCCTTACATGTATGTGAAATCATGGCATATGATATTTTAGGAATGTTCATTCGAAGGAATTATGGATGGGTTGTATAAAAGGATTTTGCTGGAGTACACCACTGTCCCGCAAAACAAGAGTTTTGGGGGGTGTGGGCGGTGGTATTCGGGTGAAATGTCGAAATATGGGATCTCTATATATAACCCCATGCTTTATATAAATCAACATCGATGTTGATTTATATAAACCATGGGGTTATATATAGAGACCCCATATTTTGAGATGTTGATTTATATAAAGCATTTGATATGTGTGTAGGTCTACGCAAGTGGTATTCAGGTGAAATGTTGAAATATGGGGTCTCTATATATAACCCCATGCTTTATATAAATCAACATCGATGTTGCTTTATATAAAGCATGGTGTTATATATAGAGACCCCATATTTCGAGATGTTGATTTATATAAAGCATGGGGTTATATATAGAGACCCCATATTTCGACATTTCACCCGAATACCACTTGCGGGCCTGTGAGTAGACCTACACACATATCAAATGAAGAGACAGCTAGCCTTCCAGTCCTAAATACATGTAATATCTTCGTTCTGTTTTATATTACTTGTAACAGCATGCAATAAAAATCTCGATCTATCTCTTTCAATCTGTGGTTTGTTCTTATGGTTTGGTATTGCAGCACACTGCCATCTGTGTGTGGTGACAGTTGGATAAGGGACTGTTCAACTTCCAGTATTAATATACACAACAAAAATTTGCCCCCCCCCCCTCTAACACCATGGAATATTCTCCAACCACCCCCCCCCCCCCAATCTCCTCCCTTTGCTGTGTATGTAATACTTGAAAGTCAGTCCCAAGGTGTATTTCATGTCACGAAGATCTCACAGTGAAACATATTCTTTTCGACTGCATAGAGTTTTGTTTTTATCAAGCGGCGACTTTGGAAGATCTATTTAGTTGGACCAGGGACTGTGGCATGAGTACTTAGAATTTTTTTTGATCATCGCAGGCCTGTCATCGCTATATATCTGAAATATATATTTTTAGTTGGACTGTGGCTTGAGCACTTAGAATTTTGTTTGATCATCGTAGGCCGGTCATCGCTATATATCTGAAATATTGCTGAACGCGACATTAAACCTTAATTCTCTCTCTCCTAAGCTGGGTTCATTACAGCTGTATGGTCATACATGTACCTGTAAACGGCCTTGTTTGCCAACTGCCTTGTTCAGGCTGCTTGAAAGGTTGTGCTACAGTTTGCTAAAGTGAATAGACCAAAATTTAATTAGTAAACTTGGCACATACAGTTAAATTTCACCAATGGGGGTGGGGGGGGGGGGGTGTAGTTGATGTCTGGTATACATGGCTGTTTGATGATTGCATGCACACTTTTGAACATCCTTAATGAGGCTCTATGAGGTATAGTGAAAACATCTGAATTGAAGTCTGTTAGGTATACACATGGACACAGTTGTCTTCTGAGGTATTTGAAGAGCTGTGTGTTTTACCTTGTTAGGTATGTGCAGATCAATTCAGCCCTGTGAGGTATTTATAGAGATGTGTGTTTTACCTTGTTAGGTATGTGCAGATCAATTCAGCCCTGTGAGGTATTTATAGAGATGTGTGTTTTACCTTGTTAGGTATGTGCAGATCAATTCAGCCCTGTGAGGTATTTATAGAGATGTGTGTTTTACCTTGTTAGGTATGTGCAGATCAATTCAGCCCTGTGAGGTATTTATAGAGATGTGTGTTTTACCTTGTTAGGTATGTGCAGATCAATTCAGCCCTGTGAGGTATTTATAGAGATGTGTGTTTTACCTTGTTAGGTATGTGCAGATCAATTCAGCCCTGTGAGGTATTTATAGAGATGTGTGTTTTACCTTGTTAGGTATGTGCATATAAATTTAGCCCTGTGAGGTATTTATAGAGCTGTGTGTTTTACCTTGTTAGGTATGTGCAGATCAATTCAGCCCTGTGAGGTGTTTACAGAGCTGTGTGTTTTACCTTGTTAGGTATGTGCCGATCAATTTAGCCCTGTGAGGTATTTATAGAGCTGTGTGTTTCACCTTGTTAGGTATGTGCATTTAAATTTAGCCCTGTGAGGTGTGTTTGTTCTTATGAGGTATGAACTAGACTTACAGTGATATACCTCGGAAGCCTGTTCGGTTGATGTGTGTTGCAAAAATTGAGACCTCATCCCAAGATTAATATGGCATTGATGCTGAATTTCCTGTATTTTCGAGTGTTATTCCTGAGGCAGGTCACTCTCGGTAAAAAGTGGGGGGAAGCAATGATTATGACAAGGTCAAGACGGACTATAGGACACAGTGAGGTATGTGTAGATCCATTGATTGGCACTGTGAGGTGTTTTCACCGAGTTCAATATATTGCTGTGAGGTATGTGCATCCTCGTATGGTACCTCAGAAGCCCATTTGTGTGCTCTTTTGATACCTCACAAGCACTTCTCGTGCCAACATACCTTGTGAGGTACCGGACAAAAATACCTCTCAAGACCATAACCTCACAAGACAACATCCGTGGGTATTGGTGTGTTTGTGTGTGTTTGTATGTGTGCGTGTGTGTGTGCTTGTTATGACATTTAGTTGACGCATCAAATCAAAAGGAATATAACTGGTTACAAAGAGACAATATTTGTGACGAAGGTTTTTCAAACTGAGACTTTGTAGAAATAATATGTAGATAGTTTAAATTATTTTAGTCAACATGGGATGACACTCCCTGATCATTCAGCATGAAAGATGTTTAGTCTTTTGCCCACAAATCCTTGCACGATCAATCAGAATTCGCTATAAAGATTCTTGGGGTAAATAAATTGTTTATTTTGTCTACTTGTGTACGTCGCTAGTAGTATAGTAAGTGGAAATTTTAGCCTATTTAAATAGTTCCGGCAACCTTTGACCTCTGCCAGAGTTTGGCCGCCATCTTGAATTTTGTGGAAAAGGGGATGTATTCATCCGCGGTGATGCGGTCTGGCGGTGATGCGGTCGCGGAGGAAAGCTTCCGCGGAGAAAAAGTAGTCCCTAGACTTGAAATACGCTGCATGGTCCGATTGGGTCGAGTGAGGTATCAAAGTGAAGTATATTTCAAGCATGGGTGGGTGTATGTAAAACTTTCTCCAGAAAAAAAAAGCGGAACACGGACTTTACCCCTAAAATAGGGGAAAACACCTATCAACCCTAGCCAAAAGGGCTAATATTGGTCCCCGGGCTTATTGAGACCTGCCTATCCAGTCAATGGGGTGGGTGCATGTAAAAATTTCTCCAGAAAAAAAGAAAGAAGCGGAATACGGACTTTACCCCTACAATAGGGGTCTGTATTATACAATATAAGGGAAATGCCTGTATGGGGTATGGGGATGGTCAATTTTTTAGTATATGAAGTGGAAATTCTAGATTATTTAAGGGCAGATAACTCTGTTTGAACAATTTTTCCAAAGATAGCCGCCAGAGGGCGCCACCAGTCTTGTGACCAAAAAATACCTCCGAATACAGGAGAGTTCCAATTTTTGCAGGTCAAAAATTGTTCTTTGACCTTTGTATTCATCCACCACAGTGATGCGGTCTGCCTCCGCGGACAGAAAGTAGTCCCACGGAATGTACACCCTGACTGGGGGTTTTCTCCCGACCCGGCCCGCAGCGCGCGCGCGCGGGATCATCCGGCACGCAGCGCGGGTTATCGCCGGAAGTGCGTGGGTTATTGCTATAATCAAAGGATTGACCTGTTTGTTGTTGTTGCCTTGGACTAACCCATCAGAATAGTACTTCTTACACTGTAGAGCTACGTATAGGCGTATATAACAGGTCGCTCTGCATCCTACACCTCCATTCCTGCGGAATGACGGAGACCCATGCGTCTCGCATTTTACAGCATGCGGCCGTGGTTAATTCACTCACGGGGTACCGAGCGGTGGTTCGGTCCATGTTTGCAGATGGTGACGACAACGAGGGGCGACGCCAGATCCTGAAAGAGTTCACAGAAGCGGTCCTCGACCGAGTCCACTCGATGGAGAGGTGTGCTATCACTCACTACTATTGGACTATGACAGCCATCCTTGATGCCCGGGCTATGGAGCGCTCATGCCGGAACCAGCGACGGCTGATTGGTCTCGCCATGGTCTGTGCCCTATTGACCCTGGCGCTGCGGCATTGACAGTGGGACCTCACCATAAATACGAGAGACAGTCACCGTGTGCGTTATTCACCCTTCGTCATTGGGTCAACCATGTCACCGAGGGACCTGACTATAAATACGAGAGACAGTCTGCGTGTGTGTCATTCATCCTTCGTCATTGGATCAACCATGTCACCAGTCCTACGAGCCATCCTGCCCCTTACACCCCAGGTGGGGTTACACGTCTATGAAGATAAAGTCACCATCGTGGAAGATCGGGATGCCTGTGGGTGGGGTTCGGAGTACACATCCACTACGGTTACCCTACACCGTGATGGCTGGACCAAATTCAAACAAGTGTTGTCTGGTGAGCTCGACGGAAACCTCATCCACCTCGAGAACGCCAACTACGTACACCGTGGACCCTTCTTTGCCCGTGTGGGGCGTTACCACGATCCTACGCAAAGCTTCACCCTAGACCCTGACCTGTGGACAGCCTTGGAGAAAGTGGTGCCTATTATGGACCAGCTGTTTACACCGGACGAGCGGTCATCAGACCAGTTGGGGCGGGCTCGTGCTATTGAGCACGCGCTGGCTGAACCCAATGAACAACTGTCTAGTAATGAACCAGACGACGAGGCTATAGACTATCCGGCAAGACTCAGTCAACCAACACAGCGAACCCGAAACTTGTTATAAATAAGCGATACTCTCCGGGTCCATCATCATTTTGTCACCATGAAGCGCTGGGAGAAGGTGTTGAATAACTTATACTACAGTCCCGACAGTCCGGCTGCGTATAGTGCATTGTCGGCTCTCTATCGAGCGGCCAAACACCTACACCAAGTACACCTACTACGTCTGAAGACCCACCGGATTTCATCCCTCACAGTGAACAGACAACGACGACCGACGTTGTACCCACCACCATCATCACTCGCAGTGAACAGACAACGACGACCGACGTTGTACCCACCACTCCAGTTCACTCGTACCAAATTTACAAGAGCGGGTTACCACGACAGCGGATACACCTCGAACCATGGACCCACGTTGGCAGCATCCCTTCACTTGCGTCATCGCAGGACCGACGGGTTCCGGCAAAACGCACTTCGTCAGGAAGCTCCTTCAACACGCCGACAGCATGATCACCCCACCCATTGCCCGAGTCGTGTGGTGTTACGGAGAATGACAGGCAGCGTATGCAGCAATGCCCCACATCACGTTCGTGGAAGGCCTACCCAACCTGGCCGATTTGGAACCCGACACCTTGGTGGTTCTGGATGATCTCATGGCGGAGACGGATGCGCGGGTCACCCAACTCTTTACCAAAGGCAGCCACCATCGACGGCTCAGCATCATCTACATTGTGCAGAATCTCTTCAGTAAAAACAAAGAACATCGGAACATCAGCTTAAATGCCCACTACCTGGTGGTCTTCAAAAACCCGAGAGATACCACTCAACTGATGCACCTGGCGAGACAGATGTACCCTGGACGCACTGCGTTTGCGTTGGAAGCCTTTAAAGATGCGACAACCCCTCAGCACGGGTATATGCTCTTCGACCTGAAGCAAGCCAACCCCGATCACCTTCGACTACGCACCGGAATCTTTCCCGGAGAGACTCACCACGTGTACATGCAAAAATAATGTAAACACACCCACAGTGGCTCCCCCAGCTGGGGTATGTGTGTTTTGATGATGGGGATAATAAAAGAATGAATACCACATCATGGTTGATTTTTGTCTCTGTTCTCTGAGATAGATAAAAAGGGCAGGGTTGTGGGTTCTGGCATTAGTTGTACATGATGTCTGCGCGAGTACGGAAGGACGCCCCGACGCTCCGTGTATTGAAGACGGCCCCACCCGAGTTGGTTCGAACCATTGTACGCGGTGCAGACCCTGACCTTGTACGCTGTCTGTGCGAGATCGGGTACAACCTGTTAAAAGGCAACGTACTACTGACTCCGGCTCAGAAGACCAAGTTGGCCAAGCATAAGACAGGTCTTCGAACCTTAGTCCAGAAGCGGGTCCCTCAAACACAAAAGAAAAAGGTGTTACAGAAAGGCGGCTTTCTCGGGGCCATCTTAGCACCGTTGGCCGCTTCCGTGTTGGGTCCAGTATTGGGTTGACTCTTCGGCCGACAATGAACCACACGAAAAAAATGGTCCTCGTCGAACCACGGTTCCTTCAAAATCCCCAATCGCCCTACCCTGTCCCACCTACAGTGAAGACGATAAACACACTCGATGGACAGATGCAACCGATCTTACAGAGACCGGGGTTAAGCGACAGTGAGAAAGTACAACGGTACAATGAGACGCTTCAACGGTACATGACGTTCATGGACCGCAGCGCGCGCGCGCGGGATCATCCGGCACGCAGCGCGGGTTATCGCCGGAAGTGCGTGGGTTATTGCTATAATCAAAGGATTGACCTGTTTGTTGTTGTTGCCTTGGACTAACCCATCAGAATAGTACTTATTACGCTGTAGAGCTACGTATAGGCGTATATAACAGGTCGCTCTGCATCCTACACCTCCATTCCTGCGGAATGACGGAGACCCATGCGTCTCGCATTTTACAGCATGCGGCCGTGGTTAATTCACTCACGGGGTACCGAGCGGTGGTTCGGTCCATGTTTGCAGATGGTGACGACAACGAGGAGCGACGCCAGATCCTGAAAGAGTTCACAGAAGCGGTCCTCGACCGAGTCCACTCGATGGAGAGGTGTGCTATCACTCACTACTATTGGACTATGACAGCCGTCCTTGATGCCCGGGCTATGGAGCGCTCATGCCGGAACCAGCGACGGCTGATTGGTCTCGCCATGGTCTGTGCCCTATTGACCCTGGCGCTGCGGCATTCACAGTGGGACCTCACCATAAATACGAGAGACAGTCAGAGTGTGCGTCATTCCGTCAACCATGTCACCGAGGGACCTGTCCATAAATACGATGTGTCAGTCAGCGTGTGCGTCATTCATCCTTCGTCATTGGATCAACCATGTCACCAGTCCTACGAGCCATCCTGCCCCTTACACCCCAGGTGGGGTTACACGTCTATGAAGATAAAGTCACCATCGTGGAAGATCGGGATGCCTGTGGGTGGGATTCGGAGTACACATCCACTACGGTTACCCTACACCGTGATGGCTGGACCAAATTTAAACAAGTGTTGTCTGGTGAGCTCGACGGAAACCTCATCCACCTCGAGAACGCCAACTACGTACACCGTGGACCCTTCTTTGCCCGTGTGGGGCGTTACCACGATCCTACGCAAAGCTTCATCCTAGACCCTGACCTGTGGACAGCCTTGGAGAAAGCGGTGCCTATTGTGGACCAGCTGTTTACACCGGACGAGCGGTCATCAGACCAGTTGGGGTGGGCTCGTGCTATTGAGCACGCGCTGGCTGAACCCAATGAACAACTGTCTAGTAATGAACCAGACGACGAGGCTATAGACTATCCGGCTGAACTCAGTCAACCAACACAACGGTGGTAGAAACTTGTTATAAATAAGCGATACTCTCCGGGTCCATCATCATTTTGTCACCATGAAGCGCTGGGAGAAGGTGTTGGATAACTTATACTACAGTCCCGACAGTCCGGCTGCGTATAGTGCATTGTCGGCTCTCTATCGAGCGGCCATACCCCAGGGGATACAACGTGCCCAAGTCCGAGATTGGTTAAGAAAACAAGACACCTATACCTTACATCGAGCTGTCCGTCGCCATTTTCTACGAAACCGGGTCATCGTGGGAGGAATAGATGCCCAGTGGCAAGCGGATTTGGTCGATATGAGCGCCTTTGTCAAACACAACGATGGGAATCGGTATATCTTGACGTGCATCGATATCCTATCGAAGTATGCGTGGGTGGTACCCATCCGTACGAAAACGGGGGCGAATCTCATAGCGGCGTTCAAAGACATCTTCAAGACCGGGCGCAAACCTTTGTATTTGCAAACCGACGAAGGCATGGAATTCCTCAACAGACCGTTCCAAGCCTTTCTCAAGAAACAGAAGGTCTTCTTCTTCCATATGTGGCCTGGTGCACTGAGAGTTGCTCCCCCTCAACCGTAAATTTGGCTTGTTCCAAGTATAATGGAGTGGTCGCCCCTAAGTACATTTGCATTGTATGTGTAGTGTGCCGAGTAGTCGATAGGTGGCGCTTATGTTCCTTGTTCGTGAAGACATCTTGTAAACAAGCAGGAAACAGACGTTCCTAATTCCACGGTTTCATCACGATTATGGTGGTATGCGAACATTACCTGTAAATAAGGCTACGCTGTTCTGATCTAGAGTATTCCCGGTTTCGAACGTGAGTACTGTCATGTTTGTACGTTTGGTATTATTGTTGTACAGAACGATATTCAAGTGATCACATTACATGTATATCTCTGTAACGTCGATGAAGTGTAATCATATGTAGGTCATAGGCTAAATGGCGCGAAATAGATATAACTGCGTTAGGCAGATTGTTTCTCTGCATAAGTTATATGAGCACCGATCCGCAGTGTAAGATTATATTTCTTGTAATATCTTTTGTACCAAGGAATGGATTATATTATTATTCAAATCCTTTATTAATTAGATTACATTCAGTAAAGGTTTCCAAGTCTATGGATCAGATTAATTATTTGATTGTACTATTTTAGGTGACCTATTGAGTTACCAGTCTGTGGCTTGTCTGTATACACCATAGAATTAGAGTGTTCAACAGGTCAGTACCATGGTGTATTTGGCGATATCAACAATGATATCAGATAATGAGATTAATATGTTGAATGATTTTATTAAGAATATCTAATACGGAGTAATATAATTAATGATAATCAGCTCCGATCAGATTATTTGATTCCTAAATGATGCATTATGATAAGCATAATACATTGCCTGGTTTGTAAAGTATTAAACTACTATATTCCTATGCAAGTTGATTATGACGAATTTTGTATAAGTTTAGGGAACGGTTTCATGTGTCATATATATGCGAATATGTATTACTCGCATATGCTCAAATTGTGTTATACATTATCTATGAATGTAAGTGTACTCATTCATGCCCTTTTGTTCATTGGCAGGACATTGGCAGTCGCTGCCCCTTTTCCCTTTTTCTCGCTTTATCCCTTTTAGTTCATTCCATGAGAGACATGGTGAATAAACTGTTATTAATTAATTACACCAAGAACCGGCTTGTCTTCATTGACTGGGTTACACATACGTACAACGAGACCAAGGCTTCCGTGGTGGAAAGGTTCAACAGGACATTCAAAGGCCGTATGTATAAATATTTCACCTATAAGAATACAAGGCGGTACATCGATGTTCTCCTGAAACTTGTGAGTGGTTACAATCGAGCCTTTCACCGGATTATAGAGAGAGCCCCCATTACCGTCACCCAACGCAATGAAGCCCAAGTCCGGCGTGTATTGTACCCCAGGCAATCGCAGCGAACGACGAAGGAGGTGTACAAGGTCGAGGACCCTGTACGGATCAGTAAAGTCAAAGGTCAATTTGAGAAAAGTTACTTGCCCAACTGGAGCGATGAGCACTTCCTGACAAATCTAAGCCTACCCCGACAGCGGCGAGTCTATGAACTGAAGATCTTCAAGGGGGAACCGCGTTAGCTAGGGCACGTCTTTAGCGAGATGAATTACAGCCTGGTTTCAAACACACAGCAAGACTCTTACACGGTGGAGCAGATTTGAAAACGGAACGTCGACGTGGCAAACTGTTTCATTTCGTGAAATGGCAAGGCTGGCCCAGTTCCTTCAATTCCTGGGTCGCCGCCAACCAGGTGAAACGACTATAAAGCCAGACACCACTACCGTCATCCTTCATTCCACGTTCGACCACGGTGCTATGGACAAACAGCAGCTGCCTCTGAACACAGCGTCTCCCAAAATGCGCAAAGCGCAAGTGGGCTTTGTGGTGATAGTGCTAACCCTGCTGAGTGTGTTGTACGGAGGTGTGTTTTACGACGTAGCCTATGTCAGCACGTTACTTAACCAACTGAGAACACCAGCCATCAGTGAAACCGGTCTACAGATAGCACCAGTCAACCCTGTATCGAGCCCAGTCACCACCGCACCCCGTGTACAAGCCCCATCGAGCTCCACACCAAGCTCCACACCTACACCAAGTACACCCACTACGTCTGAAAACCCACCGGATTTCATCCCTCATACTGAACAGACAACGACGACCACCGTTGTACCCACCACCATCATCATTCGCAGTGAACAGGCAGCGACGATCGACGTTGTACCCACCACCACCACTCCATTTCACTCGTACCAAATTTACAAGAGCGGGTTACCACGACAGCGCATACAGCTCGAACCATGGACCCTCGGTGGCAGCATCCCTTCACTTGCGTCATCGCAGGGCCGACGGGCTCCGGCAAAACGCACTTCGTCAGGAAGCTCCTTCAACACGCCGACAGCATGATCACCCCACCCATTGCCCGAGTCGCGTGGTGTTACGGAGAATGGCAGGCAGCGTATGCAGCAATGCCCCACATCACGTTCGTGGAAGGCCTACCCAACCTGGCCGATTTGGAACCCGACACCTTGGTGGTTCTGGATGATCTCATGGCGGAGACGGATGCGCGGGTCACCCAACTCTTTACCAAAGGCAGCCATCATCGACGGCTCAGCATCATCTACATTGTGTAGAATCTGTTCAGTAAAAACAAAGAACATCGGAACATCAGCTTAAATGCCCACTACCTGGTGGTCTTCAAAAACCCGAGAGATACCACTCAACTGCTGCACCTGGCGAGACAGATGTATCCCGGCCGCACACCGTTTGCGTTGGAAGCCTTTAAACCACATTCGACTACGGACCGGCATCTTTCCCGGAGAGACCCACCACGTGTACATGCAAAAATAATGTAAACACATCCACAGTGGCCCCCCCAGCTGGGGTGTGTGTGTTTGATGATGGGAATAATAAAAAGAATTAATACCACAGCATGGTTGACTTTGTCTCTGTTCTCTGAAGTAGATAAAAAGAGCAGAGTTGTGGGTTCTAGCATTAGTTGTACATGATGTCTGCGCGAGTACGGAAGCACGCTCCGACACTCCGTGTATTGAAGACGGCCCCACCCGAGTTGGTCCGAACCATTGTATGCGGTGCGGACCCTGACCTTGTACGCTGTCTGTGCGAGATCGGGTACAACCTGTTAAAAGGCAACGTACCACTGATTCCGGCTCAGAAGACCAAGTTGGCCAAGCATAAGACAGGTCTCCGAACCCTAATCCACAAGCGGGTCCCTCAAACACAAAAGAAAAAGGTGTTACAGAAAGGCGGCTTTCTCGGGGCCATCTTAGCACCGTTGGCCGCTTCCGTGTTGGGTCCAGTATTGGGTGGACTCTTCGGCCAACAATGAACCACACGAAAAAATGGTCCTCGTCGAACCACGGTTCCTTCAAAACCTCCAATCGCCCTACCCTGTCCCACCTACGGTGAAGACCATAAACACTCTCGATGGAGAGATGCAACAGATCTTACAGAGACCGCGGTTAAGCGACAGTGAGAAAGTACAACGGTACAATGAGACGCTTCAACGGTACATGACGTTCATGGACCAATACAAAACCCTCTCTACCCCACCACCACCACCACCACCACCACGTGACACACTGCCGACCTCAGCACCGCTCCAACAGCTGCCATTACCAGGGGTACCACCCACAGCCCCACAGTGGGTCGAAGACGAAGTGCTGAAGAGTGTACCTGCATCGTTCAAGAAACAGGCTGGCCTAGTATTACAACGGATGAAACAGAATCCTAACATGACTTGGAATGATAAAGGCGAACTCCTGGTACAGAGTCAGGTGGTCCCCGGGACCTACATGACGGATTTAGTTAACGACCTGATGCGTCAACGCAGGTCGCACACGGATCCTCGAGGATGGGAGGTCTTCGCTCAAGGCTTGAAAGACATGCATGTACCACAGGAATTGGTGGGGAACCCCCACCGCTGGGACTTTATGCAGCGGACCCAGCAATCGCCGAGTGGCCCACTACCTTCTTGGAAAGCCGAATGGGAACCGGATTCACCCCCCAAAACACCACCACCACAACGGGCACCTTCTTTTCAGACCTTTAAAAAACCATCCTCGATCAGGACACCCCACATCTCCAGAGCCGTGACACGTAGCAAATCACCGCGACGAACACGACGCCGGACACAACCGCCCAAGGCCTGGAACACCTATTAAAACCAACAGCAGCAGCAGGATAGCTCAGTCGCCATGTTTTACCTGACCCTACCCAGTAACAGTTCGCTGGATGTGTTTCCTGACAACACCGTGGCCAAGTACGTCACCCAGTTACCGCAACCGTTACATTTACCTGGCCGGTGGGAATGTGCCCTCGTGGATACCCAATACCCTTACTCGTGGTACAACGTGCGAGCCAATGAAGTGTGGTACGAGGTCACCTACGAAGGCAAAAACACCCGACTCACCCTCCCCGAAGGCCAATACGATACCCCCAAGGAGTTCATGGGTGGGCTGACAAGACTGTTGCATTATAAGGCTCTACGGGAGGTCACGAATACTTCAGAACCCATCAAATCCTTTCCCTTCAAGAATCACGTGGACTTCGATTACAACGCACACAACGGCAAGGCACAGATCCTCCTCACCGCCAACGTGAGTGTCGTACTGAGTCCTATCCTACAGCAAATGCTGGGTCTCGCTCACGCGACCTACACGGGTCCATCCGAGGACCATGGCCAGACTCCGATGGATATGAAGTCGGGTATGTACGGACTCTATGTCTACCCGGACGTGGTCGACAACCACATCGTGGGCGATATCAACACACCTCTGTTACGGGTGGTGCCCATTAAAAAGACGTATGGAGATCAAGTCACCCACAGTTTCACTCACATGCTCTACCTACCCGTACGACAAACCGACATCAACACTATCACGGTGGATATAAGAGATGACACGGTCCGACCGGTGGCATTCGAACGAGGAAAAGTGGTGCTGACACTTCATTTTCGACAAGCACGTGCTCCCCACTTTGTATAATGAAGATCCCTTACGAGTGCGATGCACGAAGCTATATGGACTATTATGCCCAACAGGCCGGCGGTGGCCTACCGGTCTTTAGTGGTGCACGCATGCAACGAGGACGTGGGCTGGGGAACATACTCGGGAGCATCGTCAAAACGTTCCTGCCCTTGGTGACGCGTGGGGTGAAAGCAATCGGCAAACAAGCGGTACGCAGTGGACTGCAAGTCGCCGGTGATGTCTTCGGGGGTACGGCACCCAAAGAAGCCTTGAAACGTCGGGCCAAAGAAGCGGGAGGCGTCTTGGTGGCCAAAGCACAACGCACCGTAGGGAATAAAAGAGCTGCCCCACCGAGATCACGCACCAGTCGACGACCGACCCAGCGACGACGCACATCGAAGACCCAGGATATCTTTTCTTAAACATGTCCTTGATCCACGCGGAGTCCTGTCCCTCCACCAACAGTGAATTTGATTTGTGGACCGTGCCGCCCACACAGACCAGTGCCGAACAAGGATTATGGGTGGAGCATCTCCCGCTCTCCAGCATCAACGAAACAGGGCCCATCGAGTTCACCATCAGTAATGCGGATACGGTCTATGTGGATTTAGCCCATACGTACTTGTATGTGAAAGCCAAAGTCGCCAATGGGGATGGCTCCAGAATCATCCAAGCTGCAACGGTGGGCCCGAAGAATCTCTGGCTGCACTCGATGTTTCAACAGGTGGATATATTTCTCAGCGACAAACTCATCAGTGACTCGACCAACACGTACCCCTATCGAGCCTACATCGAGATGCTCTTGTCGCATGGACGAGAGGCTAAAAAATCTCAACTGACAGCCGCTTTATTCTACCAGCCGAGCACATGGACACGGTGGACAATGAAGGATATAACAAACGGAAGGCTTTCACTGCGAACGGCGCCTCGGTGGATCTCATGGGTCGACTACACGCATATATGTTCATGCAAGACCGGTACCTCTTGAAGAAAATCCCCATCAAAATCCGACTGATACGGGCGCCTCCGACCTTCGCCTTGATGGCCACTAACGTAGACGGGCATGCAGCTGACTATAAGATTGTAATCCAAGACGCAGTCCTGTATGTCCGAAAAGTGAAACCGAATCCAGCCGTTCAATTGGGACACATGAAAGCCTTGGAAACAAAACCAGCCCAGTACCCTATCCGACGTGTGCAAACCAAAGTGTTCTCTGTGCCTGCTGGAAATATGGGCGCCAACAAAGAAAACCTGTTCCTGGGGGAACTACCCAAGCGATTGATCCTGGCCTGTGTGGAAAATACCAGTTTCAGCGGAGCCTACCCAGAGAATCCGTTTGACTTTAAACATTTCGGCATCAATTTTGTGGCCCTGCATGTGGACGGACAACAGGTCCCAGCCACGGCCTTAACACCGAACTTTGGGCGCAGGAATTTCATTCGAGCCTATCAGAGCCTGTTTACAGCCACCGGTCAAATCAACCAGGACGAAGGGAATATGATCAGTCGGGAGAACTACGCGAACGGATACACGTTGTTCTGTTTCGATCTGACCCCCACCTTAGAGAACGACCATCAGCTGGCCCTCGCCAAGCAAGGTAATTTACGGTTGGAAATCCACTTTGCACGAGCCCTCGGGATCACCGTCAATGTGATCTGCTACGCCGAGTTTGACAACATCATTCAAGTGGACAAGGCGCGCAACGTCCTGTGTGACTTCTCCACCTAACATGGATACAGACCAGATAACCACCGTGCTGGAGAATGACCCAGGGACACGTATGGTCTTTCAAGGGGTGTTCGCCCGAGATGTGCTCCCATTAGACCGTATGTATCCTGCTGCTTACGTTCTCAACACGGAACCGATGGATCGGCCCGGTGAACATTGGGTGGGCGTGTACTTGACAGAAGCACAGGGCGAATACTTTGACCCGTACGGCCTCCCACCCCTCCATCCCGATTTAACAGACTTCATGGATCAAGGCACAGAGACGTGGTGTTGGAACAGTCAAACGTTGCAAAGCCTGACCAGTAGCGTGTGCGGACAATATTGCTTGTTTTACCTGTACCATCGATGCCGGGGAAGGACCTTATCTACCATCGTACAGATGTTTGACGAGTACCCCAAGGCCGAGGACCGCGATGTACTCGTATATGACTGGGCCGCCGATCATTTCAATGTACAAGCCCCGTTCTGGGCTTAAGTTCTTTCAATGTACAAGCCCCCTGTTCTGGGCTTAAGTTTACAAGCCCATGTTCTGAGCTTCAGTTCTTTCAATGTACAAGCCCCTGTTCTGGGCTTAGTTTTCACGTGGTTGTTCTCACGTTGTTGTTGTTCACTGAATAAAAAAATGAGATCTCACCAAAAAACCCTGTCTTGTGTGTTTTCTATATGAGCATAGTGCATGATTACAAGCGTCTAGTCCGTCATTCATAATCCAGCCGTCGTCCATTAGAGAATATCCGCGTCCATAATCCAAAGACCTATTCCATATTCCATATAACAGTATTAGCACCAAATTCAAAAAGACAATCATAGTATACATAAACATAGGCTTGTTTCCTGCAAGAGAGAAGCGGTCAACAGTTTTCAATGATGCCGGCAAGACATCATGATGTTCCAAAAATATCAGACATGTGGGGATTCGGTCAAACTGGCCTTGAACACCGTATTAGCCAATCAGTGGCCTAGGATGGGGCCAAAGGTAACCCATCAATGTCCAGAAAACAATGCAAGAGCACTGCAGTAAAATGGAGAGCCAACGAAATCAGCCCACAGACCAAGTACATGTTTTGGTCTAGGTTAAGAGCGGGCATTCCAACATTTGACGATGAGTTACAAGTTACAAGAGCAGCAAGTGGAGTGAAAAGAAAACTATAGAGGTTATAGGTGCGGAAAGACATGACCGAATCCCCACATGTCACCACGAAGACCAAAAAAACCCCCTGTCTTGTGTGTGTTTCTATATGAGCATAACGCATGAAGGCTATAACAGACATGTGGGGATTCGGTGAAACTGGCTTTGAACACCGTTGAGAAAGTAGCCCATCAGTGGCCTAGGATAATCCGAAATTCACCCGCACACTGCCGGTGATGCCGCGCACTTCCGGAGAACCCGCGCGCGCGCTGCGGCCGGAGTAACCCGCGCGCGCGCTGCGGCCGGGGCGGGCCGGGCCGGGCCGGGGAAAACCCCCCAGACAGGTCAGTACATGCATTCCTATCATGTTCCCAGGTCACACCCCATTCACACAGACCCTCATGCATACCCGGATGCAGGCGCAGACGTCAGCGAAATTCTGGCGGGAAAAACCCCCACAGACAGGTCGGTACATGTCCTATCATGTTCCCAGGTTACGCCCCATTCACCCAAACCGGAAGTGACGTCATACCACTAATTTTACATGCACCCATCCATGACTGGATGCCCCTTCACGAATGCTTCACTTTGATACCTCACTCGACTCCATCGGATCATTCGTGGCCCACCTAGACCGCAAAAACGTCTATTTCCACACCCGTTTCCCACAATTCCCTGTCTGCGCATGCGCAGAATGTGGACAACGGCCGAGACACTACTCCAGGCGGTTGCTCCCTCACATAGGCTTCACATGGATACCGCACTCGACTCCATCGACCCAAAAGTAGCTCGACTAGGCCCCAGAACGTCTATTTCCATACACTTTCTCTACTGCGCATGCGCAGAACGACGTCAGTACCACGTCACACCCAGCCCGTTGGAGACTCCCTCACGTATGCTTTACATTGATACCTCACTCGATCCAATCGGCCCACTAGTGGCCCACCTAAACCCCAACACGTCTATTTCTATACTACGGCAAGACTGCGCATGCGCAGTCTATTGACAACGAACGACACACTAGCCCAGGCGGATGCTCCCTCATGACAGCTTCAAAATAAGACCTCATACGATACCATAGGATCATTAGGGGCTCACCTAAACCCTAACACGTCTATGTCCACGCCCTTTTCCCAGAATTCCCTGTCTGCGCATGCGCAGAATGTGGACAACGGCCGAGACCCTAGTCCAATCGGATGCCCCCTCACCTAGGCTTCAGATGGATACCTCACTCAACTCCATCGGCTCATTAGTGGCTCACCTAGATCCCAAAACGTCTATTTTCATACCCTTTGTCTATTGTGCATGCGCAGAATGACGATATTTCGACCCCACATCCACCCAGTGGGATGCCCCCTCACATAGGCTTCACATGGATACCTCATACGACTCCATCGGCTGATTAGTGGCTCACCTAGATCCCAAAACGTCTATTTGCATAACCTTGGTCTACCGCGCATGCGCAGAATGACCATATTCCAACCCCACACCCACCCAGTGGGATGCCCCCTCACATAGGCTTCACTCGACTCCATCGGACCAATAGGGGCTCCCCTAGACCCCAAAACGTTTATTTCCATACCCTTGGTCTGCCGCGCATGCGCAGAATGACGATATTTCAACCCCACACCCACCCCATCAGATGCCCCTTCACGAATGCTTCACATTGATACCTCATACAACCCAATCGGTACACTAGGGACCCCTCTCGCCCCTGAAGATTGCCGGAGATTACCGGAGAATTTGATCACCCACGACATTGTGGGAAAAACCCACTGAGACTACTTTCTGTCCGCGGAGGAATACAAAGGTTACAGGTTGCCGGAACTACTTTTGACCTCCACGTGACCTTGAGCTGGTGACGCCCCCAGGCGCCCCAGAGGTGAAAGGCGATGGGGCGTGCCCTATACCTTTAACCTGGAAAAAAGGGGACCAAGAGTTACCTCCCTGGAAAACCGCTCTCGAAAAGGGTAGACCCTACTACTGAAGTGGTTGAATAGCGTGATAGATTCGTCTTTTTGTGGAATTGATAAGGGTCAATATGCTTATCGCAGTCAATATTTTTTTCGAATTTAAGGAAATATGCTGAAGGTACTGGTATTGCTAGCCCAAAATATTTTTCCATGTTTAAGCACAGTGAGCTCTGAAGATGGATTACTTTTCTTAAACCCCCTTTTATTGATCTGACGGCATTGGCACAGTAGGCAAAGTAACGCCAGCATAAAACCGTGATTCGCTATATTGGATGGTTGATGTCTACGTATATTTTCATAAATTATGAAGATTAATTAACAAAAAACAAAAAAAAATCAACTAGATTTTTTTTTTTACATTTTCCTAAATGTTTTTCTCTTTCATCTTGACTCAAATAAAGTCATTTATTTTTCAGAGTATGGTAGAAAATTAAAACTGTAGTAACTCGGCTTGACATTAAGGGGAATGACTTTATTTGAGTCAAGATGAAACAGAAAAAACATTTAGGGAAATTTAAAAAAAAACGTCTATTTGATTTTTTATTTTATTTTAGTATTTAATTAATTTCCATAATTTATTGAAAATATACGTAGGTCTCTACCATCCAGTATCTCACAGGCCAGGTAACTGTGATCAATTGGTAAACTGCTTGCCTATCAGTCTGTCTTGGCCGGCCTGTCTTTGTCATGTCAGAGAATGCCCGGATAAAAACAGAACCAAAGTATATATACTGTGAGATCCCATTTATTCAGCTGACAAGGAATGCGACGTCTTCAGGATTTCATTTTGGTCTACGTACATCCGTTCTCGTAAACTATTCGGGTTAGTATTTTATATCCATCTATCTTGGAGTAATATTTTCAAACAACGGCACATTCCGTGATGCCATAACTCACCTGAAAAACAAATCCCTGTTAAAACACTCCTCACTGTTTATAATGCAGTCTGTAAACCAATAATTATTTACGCTTCGGAAATCTGGGGCAGTGATTTGGTAACTTAAGTCATAATAACCTGTTTATAAACTGGAGTAGATCCGCAAATATTCCAACAGTCAAAGTCTGTAAATCTGTCCTGCACTTACCTAAAAAGGCTAGTAACATTGGTGCTCTTGCTGAACTTGGTCTCTATCCATGCTCTCTGCAAGTTTTCATCAACATGATCAAGTATTGGCTTAGGCTGGAACAGTTGCCGACCAGCAGACTTCTGTATCACGCATACTTAACTGACAAAAGTCTAGCACAAAGTCACACTAAGGTCTCCTGGTTTGGCAAAGTTCAGCACATATTACAAAGTCTCCACCTGCATAACCTGCCTAGGAGCATGCATCTCCCTACCCAGTGTATTTCTCAGCTGGTTGATCAGTTTAATAACATTTATACTGACTGCGTCTCTTCTGATAATTCTCGCAAACTCAGAACTTATAGCACCATTAAATCTAAACCTAGTTATTCAGAATATCTCAGTCCTGTGCACAGTATGAAGTTAAGAAAATCCCTAACACAATTTAGACAGCTGTCACTCACTTGAAATAGAAAGAGGCCGATACACTGTTCCTAAAACTCCGGTATCAGACAGAACCTGCAAACACTGTCATTTAAATGAGGTAGAAAATGAATATCACTTTTTGCTCGAATGTCCCAGGTACAACTCCCATAGAAAACAGGCATTTCTATCCATCTCCCAAGTTAAACCTGATATTCTAAGTTTCAACTTGAATGAACTTTTCATTCTCATGCTTGACCCTCCGAGTGATATTGCTACTGCTGTGGCACACTTTATTTTTCACTCCATGCAAACGAAACGGCTAGATACATTCTCTTGCAAAGAGTAATAACTACCTCCGTGTACAGTTCACGTACTGTGATATTGAATGATAATTGCATAGCACCGCATTATATTGTAGCCTTGTCTACACAGAAATGTATTGAATTCGTTCATTCTGTAATATACGGTAGCGGGGTAACACCGCACTATATTGTCCTTATATTGTAGCCATGTCTACACAGACGTATGTTGCATTATTCCATCCATTCCGAAATATATGGTAGCCGGGTAACACCCGATTATATTTTAGCCATGTCTACACAGAAGTATATTGAACTATTCCATTCATTCTGAAATATTTGGTAGCTGGATATTATCACTGCATTATATTGTAGCCATGTCTACACAGAAGTTTATTGCATTATTCCATTCATTCTTCATTGGTAGCCGCATTATAATATTGTAGCCATTTCCACACAGACGTATAGAACTATTCCATTCTTTCTGTAACATATTTAGCCGGGTAACACCGCACTATATTGTAATTATGTCTGTTCAGAAGTAATATTGAGTTATTCCATTCATTCTGAAATGTATGATAGCCGGGTAATACCGCATTACATTGTAGACATGTCTATGCAGAATTATATAGTATATTGAATCATTCCATTCATTCTGCAATATATGTTAGTCAGTCACGATGCATGTTACAGTACATGTAACCTTATCTACACATAATGTGACATTGTATTCATTCCAGTGAAATTTATATTCGTTAGACTCTGTGATTCCTTTGTGCCACGTCCCTTGCGGATATGTATATTGTATGCTTTGGTACAAATAAATTGAATTGAATTGAATTGAATTGAATCTCAATCCACCAATCACAGACAATCCTTTGGTTTTATGCGGGAGACCGGAAACGAACAGAATTTGGCGCCAAACATAATTTCTAAGTTTCTCAAATAAATGTTTAGAACTGTGTCCGGGATGGCACCAAATATAAAACCCATGAGGTATGCGCACAGTGACGGGCACACTGATCTGTGTTTTGATGACTCGGGCAGGTGAGTATGTTAAATTTCCGTGATGAAAAATTATCTTTGCTACGTTTCGTGGAACAGGTTGGGGAAAATACCTTGATCGAGGTATTATACCTTGATCGGGGTATTATACCTTGATCGAGGTATTAGCCTATACCTCTATTGGGGTATAGGGCTATGTCAACTTCAGTTTTTATATATTTATGGAAAATGTGGACATTCACAAACATGCCGGACTGCATGAATCTTTCAACAGCATCCAGTGCTTCATTATTCCATGATTTTCATGGCAACGTATTGCTTCGTTTTATGCGACTAATCATTCAAATTAGCCACTTCAATATTTCAAAAATGAAACACGGCTTCAAATGACATATTCGGTGAAATTTATTCTGTAAATGAAAAAAGCATTGGGTGGCATACTTCCATATCAAGGTCATGTGCAAATTGCAGGATTTGGGAGGCAATGCCTAGTTAATAAATCAAGTTCAACTGACAGATACATAATCTAAACTGCTAGCATGTGCACATAAAAACAGACCTCTGCTCTGGGTATTATGACCCTGCCATGTGTATGCATGCTAGGAGATTGTGCATTGCATCAGACAATTTAATCAAATTTATTCATCAGTCAGTGCATCTACATCATGCAACATGGATATGACTTTGAGATGGAAGTATGCCATCACATGCCATTTTCATTTACATAATAAATTTCACTGAATATGTCAATTGAAACCATGTTTCATTTTTGAAATATTAGAGTGGCTAATTTGATTGATTAGTCGCATAAAACGAAGCAATAAGTTGCTGTGAAAATCGTGGAACAATGAAGCCATAGATGTTGTTGAAAGATCCATACAGTCCACGGTATGTGTGGATGTCCACATTTTCCATAAATTGACAAAAACTGAAGTTGACATAGCCCCATACCCCAAT
>JAVTVY010055612.1:0-30961 GCA_036873755.1 Hanleya hanleyi | reverse complement strand
AGCTATCGTATCTAATTCCGCTTAAGCCTGTGCCAGGGGTCGTGTGGATACTTCATAGTCTCCACATGAACACCTGCAATAAAAGCATGGCTGAGATACTAAGGCTACGTCCGAGAATCCACCGTATTCTCGGGTCTGAATGTTAGGTGACGAGGGATGCTTTCCTGTAAAGTCATATGGCTGCTTTTTAGTCCCCAGACGTCGTCAATTTTTTCCACCTCTAGCTTATCGCTTCAATTTACTTCCTGAATATGGCAGGATTCTGATGGTGGACTGTTAGTCCCCGAGGTCAGCCCTCTGTACATGTCACTCGACAAGTATATGTAGGTTTATTGTTTCGGTGGAAAATTTAAGCTGTACGACGTCGGGCATTACAGGTTAGTTTCTTTGGGTATTCTTACATTTACCAGGTTACCCCATGGATGCTCATCCATTGACATCAGATGAGTTGATTGGGATGAACTGTCATCTAGCGTATCTAATTCCGCTTGAGTGAATGTCGCTCAAGTTAAGTGCATTTAACTCAAGTTGAGTGAAAAGTAACTCAAGTTGAGTGAAAATCTCACTCAAGTATTGAGTGGGATCAATTTCCTCTCTTACTTGAGTGAAATTTCAATCAACTTTTTTTAGAGAGTAAGCGATGCTAGATTACTGGATAAGTGTTCACGTGTCATGCAGATGAATGAATACACAATTCATCACGTGATTGAGACAGATATAATAGGTCATCAGGGTTTGGGACCATTGTCTAACGCAAGCGCAGATTCAAAGAGCTATTAAGCTGTTCTCTCCGGTGACGAGGCGTGAAGTCCTATACGTAACCAGACACACCATTTCCAAGCTTTCAGGTCTTTCCTTTCCGACTATACCAACATTGTATCCCCGCGACCGCAATTGAATACATATCGTGTAACACGTCGAAAGAGGCTGTGAACCCTGATGATCCCTCTTGTAAGCCCATGATGCATTATGCATCTTTGTCAATTAAATGGCGTGTGTTCAATTATCTTTATATCGCCATCGCATATGTAACACGACATGAATTTAATTTTCAGCGTGGGAATACTTGACTGTCGCAGCTACCTGTCGGCTGTGCTACTGCAATGATCATGTGTAGGCTAATACATTGATGTCCCGTTACATCATCTTCACAACGTCAAGGTTTCTATTTGTGAGCCAAAGGCGAATATCTATCATAGAGATACCCCTGGTTTTAGCGAGGATGCGTTACACAGGCGAGGACAGATTTCCCTATAATTGAATTGAAAACAATGGAAATAAATAGGCCTTCGGCGATTGAGAACAAATATTTGGCACTTGTTTAAAAATAGCACATAACAATGAATGTTCACACTCGAGTTAAGGCCTTCGCCATAATTATACATACCGGGTATATGCTGTACATGCGACGACGAATCAAGCAATACGTTCATCAATTACTGTTATATGTCATAGGTATACGCTATGCTAAGCGGCGTTATATCTGAGCACTCCCCATTCCTTTTGCAAATTGTTGTCCCTCCGGTCGGATTCGGAGTTATCTACTGACAGAGGCATTGCCTATATAGTTATATCTCCGCTTCTGTATCAATTGGAGGTAAAATACACGACTGAACTCTCCTCAGTCCTATAATGTCACCTACCTAGAATGCTAGATGACGATACCGACAATTTGATAAGTAATACGATAAACCGTATCATAAAATAAGGCCACTCAGAATTGTTAATAGTACTCAGCAGTATGTCCAACACACAATGCACAAAACTCTATCAGTCTGTTTAGAAACAGAGCAAATCAGCTGCATGGACGTAATTCCGTCCGTTATGTACACATTATGGGGTACATGGCTGTTCTGCCTCTCCTATCCTGAGACGGATTGCAGACAGCTAACCTACACCGCAATTTGAATAATCCACACGTAACGCCGGAGAATTAACTTGTGAAACATTGTGTATTCTGGGTGGAAAGCGGTAAAAGCTGAAATAAACAAAAAAAGACAATTGTTCAGGTCACTGCCATGCAAAAGTGAAAGGCAAAATAATAATGGTACATGGGAGACAACTCCTCGGGGAAATCCTAAAGTCTGCAAGAGTAAGCTCCCTTGGATTGATTGGTCCGACCTCATCACAGTACCACAGTTATTCGATTATTGGGACATCAAAGTATGGGAAGATCTACGCCAAATTTACTTAGAAATAAAGAGATATGTACGGTATTAAAGTTCATGAAAATAATGGCATAAGGCCGTTGATAAAGGCACGTCAAGGGCGCAACTTGCACACATATACATTCTGCACATAACAGACGTTGTTGTTATGCAAACGTTTATGAAAGTTTTTCATCAGTTCGGTAAGTCATTAAAAGTCATTTCACAGTTTCTTAACACAGTTCAGTCTTTTAATAGGAATGCACGTTAATGTTTCTCAACTGTCACTTACACTGTGATTAGCTACAAGCTCGTAAGTGAGCAGGAAATGATCACAATTCACACCGGGTGAGACAACCTCGTGGATTGAACACAAACAGGGGAGAAGACCGATCTCTCCTCCCTAGGCGAGAGAGTTCCGCGATATGAATATTCATGGGTAAGTCATACATACGGTGAAAGACAGCCTACTCCCCGCCTGATGTCAATAATTGACATCACATAAAGGATATCATTCGACAGTTACAATCACAGTCACACTTGAGCACAAAGATTTCTCACTCTCGTTCCTTGGGCAGAAGAACGACAATCTCTGTGATGGGACGCGTGTAAGAGGTTACCCTTCCACCTTCCAACAGCTTTTCTCACTCTCCCGTCGATTTCAGGGATTACGTCCGAGATGATTCCCATGGGCCACTCATTGCGTTGTGCATCTTTCTCCTTCATAAGTATGATGTCTCCCTGTTTAACGTTGGGCTGGTCCTGTTGCCACTTGCGTCTTTCCTGGAGAGATTGAAGATATTCCGGACGCCACCGTTTCCAGAACTGTTCCGCGAGGACCTGTACACGTTTCCACTGTGCCCTATACAAGTCTCTAGTATTGGAGTGATCCAGAGGTTCAATGGGGAGATCCGTCTTGTAGGTGAGTAGAGTGTTTGGGGTGAGTAAGAACGGAGAACCCGAGTCTGTAGAAACTGGGACGATGGGTCGATGGTTCACTATGGCACAAACTTCGGACAGGAAGGTTACCAATACCTCATGAGTCAGGTTCTTTGCGGATACATCTGACAGCATGGACTCCAGGATTCGTCTGGTGATGCCTATCATTAGTTCCCATGCTCCGCCCATGTGGGAGGAATGGGGAGGATTGAAGATCCACTTGACACCTTTGTTGTACAGGAAGGTCTTCACTGGAGCATCTTCAACGTTAATGGCGTTGATGTTGAAGTCATCTGTAGCTCCTATAAAGTTGGTTCCACGGTCGGATCTGTACTGAGTCACCTTACCACGGATGGCCTGGAATCTTCTTAAGGCATTTATGAATGAAGATGAAGTCATCTCTTCAATAACTTCGATGTGAATCGCCCTTGTGGTCATATACGTGAACAGAATGGCCCACCTCTTGCTGTTTGCAGATCCGTCTCTAGTTCGGCGACTAACAATGGACCATGGACCAAATGTGTCTAGGCCTACATACGTGAATGGGGGCGCGGGGGTAAGACGGTCGACGGGCAGGTCGGACATCTTCTGTTGAGATGGCTGTCGTCGTTGCTTGCGACATTGCACACATTTGTAGAGTATCGAGTTGATAAGCCTCTTGCATCCGGTTATCCACAATCCTGCAGATCGCACGGCTCCTTCTGTGAACAGGCGGCCCTGGTGCTTTACGGTTTCATGATGATGGCGAGTCAATAGCGTTGCAATGTGGTGTCTACCTGGGAGGATAACTGGATGTTTCCCTTCAAAGTTGATGTTAGATCGTTTCAGCCTCCCTCCCTCTCGGAGTACGCCATTTTCATCCAGAGTTGGATCAAGGGCTAGGATAGGGCTGTCCGAAGATTCTGGACATGAATGCCATCCATTACATTGGCTCTTTGCCCTGAATGTATGTACGATATGTTGCAATCTGGCGATTGCCTCCACCAAGCTTTTCCAGGAAGAGAATCTTATGAAGCGCTGAGTACCCAGGTGATTGGCTCTCATCACGTACGTGGACTTGCTAATGATAATGGGTCTGACTTCCTTATCTTTGTCGGGTTCCGTGAGCGAAAATAATTCCTCACTGTCTGGAAACTCTGATGGGCCGAGCAACCAGGCACTCGAAGGAAGGTCATTTGCCTGTACGGCTCTCGTGGCGAGGTCGGCAGGGTTCAGATGTGTCGGTACGTATCTCCACTGCTGGGGGTTGGAAGACTTTCGTATTCGATCAACACGATTGGTGACATACACGTAGAATCTTCTAATCTGATTGTGCAAGTACCCAAGCACGACTTTTCTGTCAGTAAAGTACCTGATGCTATCGAGGGGAATGTCAAATTGATGTGATAGAGTCTCTGCGATTTCGATAGCCAGCACAGCACCACACAGCTCTAGGCGGGGAATTGTGTGTCCATGGGTGGGTGCTACCTTGGCCTTCCCAAGAACAAGTCCAGTATGATGGATGCCATAAGTGTCAGTAGTTCTCATATACGCTGCAGCAGCAATTGCTTTCTGAGAAGCGTCCGAGTAGATGAAGATTTCTTTCTTCGCAGTGTTGAGCTGTGAAACTGGGACATAAGCCCTTCGAATCTGGAGCTGCTCTAGGTCTTTGAGCGAGTCCCTCCATTCATCCCATTCTCTTTGTCGACTAAGAGAAAGCGGTTCATCCCAGTCAATGGTTTCAGTCATAAGCTCGCGAAGTAGGACTTTCCTTTGGATGACAACAGGTGCTGCAAAACCAATTGGGTCAAAGAGACTACTGATAGTTGATAGGACTCCACGGCGAGTGTATGGTTTTGTTTCTGAGGACACCTGGAATGTGCAAGAATCAGACTGTAGATTCCACACCAGACCCAAGCTGCGTTGTATTGGTAGGTCATCCTCATGAAAGTTGAGATCTTTGAGATCCATCGCATAGTCATGAGCTGGGAATGCTTTCATTACCTCAGGATTGTTGGAGGCGATCTTATGTAAGCGGAGATTTCCACCACTGCTCAGGGCCTGTTGTGTTCTCTGTAATAGGTCGATAGCCTGGTCCACTGTAGGAAGCGACACCAAACCATCATCTACGTAGAAGTCTCGTTCTACAAATTTGACAACGTCTTCGCCATACTCGTCTTGTCCAACGTGGACCGTCTTGCCAATCCCGAAGGTAGCTACTGCAGGGGATGGTTTGTTCCCAAAGACATGTACTCGCATTCTAGTCTACTAGCTCCTTTTCGGGATCGTTGTCTGCATACCACAAGAAGCGAAGGAAATTTCTGTGGTCTTCTCTGACAAGAAAACAGTGAAACATGGATTGAATGTCTGCTGTGACTGCTATCTGTTCTTTACGGAAACGCATCAGCACACCTAGAAGATTGTTCGTTAAGTCCGATCCCTTAAGAAGCACATCATTCAAAGAAACACCTTCATGCTGGGCTGATGAGTCGAAGACACCACGGATTTGTTCTGGTTTCTGTGGGTGGTAAACGCCAAACAGTGGTAAATACCAGCATTCTTCTTGCTCTGCCAGTGGGGGTGCTATCTCAGCATGATTGCTATCCAACACTTTTTTCATGAATTCAACGAGATGTCGTTTCTTTGCTGGATTGCGCATCAGGCTTTGGTGTAATGTCCGAGCTCTTCTGATGGCTTGTGACTTGTTGTTTGCCAATCGTTGCCTTGGACACTTGAACGGAAGAGGTGCAACCCAGTTTTCCTCTGGGGACCTGTACATTTCCTCGTCCATTATGTGAAGGAATTCCCGATCTTCCATAGACAGTCCAGGCGTGTTATCATCTTTGGTTATTTCAAAGACTGTTGCTCCTAAGCCGCTCCACAAATGGTGTACGTCCAAGTGACGGTTTTGAGTCGTTCTGCTTGACGTCAAACTTACTGTGGCATGGGGAGAAAAGTTATGGTCGTCCATCTTGAAGTATATTGATTTTATTGACATTTGCGTGGTCAGGTTTATGAATTCTGCCCAAACAAGTCTCTCCTATAATCACCCAACCGAGTCGGAGCCTTTGTGCAAATGGAGAACTCTGGGGCCCTGTACGCTGTTCAAGTACGTGGTGGGCTTCTGGCACATCTCTCCCAATCAGAAGCAATATTTCAGCACACTCATCTACAGCAGGTATGTGTTCGCCGAGGTCTTGTAGATGTGGATGACAGTTCGCTACGTCAGGGGTAGGAATCTCATCTCGCACATTGGGGATTTGATAACATTCAATCAATGTTGGTAGTTTCAATCTGTTGGCGCCATCCAAGGATTCCACAGTGTACCCATTAGCACGCCTACCGGATGTCTGTGTGTATCCAGCACATGATGACAGGTTGTAAGGAATATTCTGACTGTGTTCGTTGAAAAGATAGAAGAATGTAGATTTCACCAGAGACACATTGCTCTGATCATCTAGTATAACATATGCTGTGACAGATTTTTCCGGATGTTCTCTGGGATAGACCTTAGCAAGGATAGTTTTGCTGCAGGATTTGCCACTGAACCCACTTCCACAGATTTGAGTGCATTTCAACCTAACAGATTTCTCCCCGCCATCTTCTGTGGCGGGTGTTTGACTTGACCGATATCCTGTGTCATTCTTGTTGACGTGTAGAGCTGAAGCATGCTTATCGCTACCACATTCTGAGCAGGAAAGTGTCTCCTTACATGCGCGGGAAACATGCGTCCTCGAATCACAACACCTGAAGCAAATGCCTTGCTCTTTAAGGAAGTTTCTACGATCCTCAAGTGTCCTTGAGCGGAAGCCTAGACACAGGTTCAGACTGTGGTTCGTCTTGTGTACGGGGCACTTGGAGTTGACTTTGTTGTTGTCGTCGTCCTTTGTCTCATGGCTGATATCCGTTTTCTTAGCAGAAAAGCTGGTTTAGCTGCAACTTTGCGTTGTCCATGGTTTTTCCTTTTTGGGATTGTTGAATGCTGTATATTCATGTGCAAAGCTTGGGTCATTCCTGATTTGGCTCAGTTCCCTTATGAACTCTGTGAAGACCTGAAATGGTGGGAAAGAAACTTTGTGCTGTTTCTTGTATTTGGCAGCATGGTTGGTCCATTTTTCCTGCATGTTGTATGGTAGTTTGCCTACTATTGGTAACTGACGATGAATCAAAGTATCCGAGGAGAGGTTGATATTTGGGATCTTCTTTGATTGACTCTATCTCACACAGAATGTCAGAGAGTTCATACAGTTTCTTGTTGTCCTTACTGGTGAGTCGTGGGAAGGTATCAAGCTTGGCCTTCAATGCTGCCTCTACCATTTCCGGACACCCGTACCGTTCTTCGAGTCTCTCCCATATTCGCTGGAGGCCCTTAATGGGATTGCTGACGTTTGCTGATCTTAGGCTAATCGCATGTCTCTTTGACTCTGGACCTAGCCACTTGACTAATAAGTCTAGCTGTTCGTTTGCTGTAGCCCCAAGTTCACGCATGATACTTGTAAAGCCAACTTGCCATATAGCAAAGGTTTCTGGTTTATCATTAAAGCTGGTGAGGCGTGTCAACAACAAATCTTTTTTGAGGAGAAATTGCGTGAATTCACTCGTGATGGATGGATGGTAATTGTCATGCGGCTTCGGATATCCTTGGTAGTCAGCTTGGTACGTCAGGGGAGTGTATGGCGATACCCTGTGATTGAGAGTTACTTCACGTCTCAGCGCTTGGGGGGTTGAGACAAAATTGGAATGAGTATGTCCCAAAACTGGGGGGATAGGTGAGACATTGGACACTGACAAGCTTGGCTCTAGGCGTGTTGATTCTATGACATGGGGGCGTGGCTCTGCTTTAGGGATACTACTTGTGTGTATTTTGTCAGTTTGCTTACTGTGATTGGCTTGCTCATTTATGTTACTGCCAAGGCTGCATGCATCCACTGTTATGAAATCCAGTGGCCTTAATTGCAGAACAAGACTACACCGCAGTTTGAATAATCCACACGTACCGCCAGAGAATTAACTTGTGAAAAATTGTGTATTCTGGGTGGAAAGCGGTAAAAGCTGAAATAAACAAAAAAGACAATTGTTCAGGTCACTGCCATGCAAAAGTGAAAGCAAAATAATAATGGTAGATGGGAGACAACTCATCGGGGAAATCCTAAAGTCTGCAAGAGTAAGCTCCCTTGGATTGATTGATCCGACCTCATCACAGTACCACAGTTATTCGATTATTGGGACATCAAAATATGGGAAGATCTACGATATATTTACTTAGGAATAAAGAAATATGTACGGTATTAAGGTTCATGAAAATAATGGCATACGGCCGTTGATAAAGGCACGTCAAGGGCGCAACTTGCACACAAAAAAATTCTGGACATAACAGACGTTGTTGTTACGCAAAAGTTTATGAAAGTTTTTTCATCAGTTCGGTAAGTCATTAAAAGTCATTTCACAGTTTCTTAACACAGTTCAGTCTTTCAATAGGAATGCACGTTAATGTTTCTCAACTGTCACTTACACTGTGGTTAGCTACAAGCTCGTAAGTGAGCGGGAAATGATCACAATTCACACCGGGTGAGATAGCTATAGAACCTTTGCTGTGTAGGTGGGCGTGGCTGTTCTTCCCTACACAGCTGTAGTTCCTTCCCTTTACATTTTACGGAGCCGTGGAGGGGACATAGTTAATATTTTTTTAATTTCCCCCGAGATAATAACTAGGGGAAAATTCACCATTGGTCAATTATCTCGGGGGAAAATAATTTGCCCCGAGATAATTATCTAGGGGTAAATTCGCCATTGGTCAATTATCTCGGGGTAAATTATCTCGGGGAAAATTAATTTTCCCCGAGATAATTATCTAGGGGGAAATTCGCGATTGGTCAGTTATCTCGGGTGAAATTATCTCGGGGTAAATTATTTTCCCCCGAGATGATTGACCAATGGCGAATTTCCCCCTAGATAATTATCTCGGGGGATATTATCTCGGGGAAAATTAATTTCCCCCGAGATAATTTACACCGAGATAATTGACCAATCGCGAATTTCCCCCCAGATAATTTTGACCAATGACGAATTTTCCCCTAGTTATTATCTCGGGGGATATTATCTCGGGGGAAATTAAAAAAATATTGACTATGTCCCCTCCACGGCTCCGTAACATTTCATACCACGAAGTTTTGACTTCCGAAACGCCTGCGTTTCGGAAGATTTAACGGCTGCACATACAAGAACATACGGAGCCGTGGAGGGGACATAGTTAATATTTTTTTAATTTCCCCGGAGATAATAACTAGAGGAAAATTCACCATTGGTCAATTATCTCGGGGGAAAATAATTTGCCCCGAGATAATTATCTAGGGGTGAATTCGCCATTGGTCAATTATCTCGGGGAAAATTATTTCTTGAAAATAATTTTGTGATCGCTCATCCCCCGAATATTAAAAATGCTCGCCTTGTTCATTTCTCACCAAGATGATTGACCAATGGCGAATTTCCCCCTAGATAATTATCTCGGGGGATATTATCTCGGGGAAAATTAATTTCCCCCGAGATAATTTCACCCGAGATAACTGACCAATCGCGAATTTCCCCCCAGATAATTTTGACCAATGGCGAATTTTCCCCTAGTTATTATCTCGGGGGATATTATCTCGGGGGAAATTAAAAAAATATTGACTATGTCCCCTCCACGGCTCCGTAAGAACACAGTAGCTGGTGATAATAAAATGTACCTCGTTATTCTCGAGCTCCTTGTAGTCTTTTGTCATTTCCCTCCCAGTTAGAACTCTCGGTATTCCCTCATTCTTAAGTTATCACCAATTGTTCAAGATTCTCAGGGATTTGAATGTTCAGCTGATCGCCATTCAACTGTCAGTCATGTAAATTTCCCTTGCGCGGACTTTGCCGGAGATGGCGGTGTCATTTGAATACAAGCCGTGGCGCATGCGTCATTTTTCGGGCCAGTTCGATGACAGTCAAACGCATGCGCGTGTAGGTGGGCGTGGCTATCTTCGTTATGCTGAGACATTCAAAATATGAGTCCAAAATATGTCAGAAAACTCCGTGAAGGCGTGATTAAAAGATGATATCTCCAGAACGAGGAATTATTAAGTGTTGAGAGTTGGCAGGCGGCGAGAAGGACCAATGTAGAGGAAAATGTGGTATAGTTTATTACTATTCGCTGGCGTTTTATTTCGTGTGCAGTTAGGATATTGGGCGATGTCATTCAAAGTTCAATGTGTGGGATGTATTGTGTATAGGAAGAACCTGGGCTGTAGTCGGTCACACAGCCATTCGAGACTACAGCCATTCCTGGGCTACGGGTGAGACAACCTCGTGGATTGAAGACAAACAGGGAAGAAGACCGATCTCTCCTCCCTAGGCGGGAGAGTTCCGCGATATGAATATTCATGGCTAAGTCATACATACGGTGAAAGACAGCATAATGGCATTTTATTGCTTTACGTTTTTCTACTTCTGCATTCGTTTACATCCGACTACAACGGAAGGATACATTTCGTGAAAGTGATGGAAAGACCGTGTTATTGAACCCAAAATATCTAGCTATTTTTTACGCCAGATTTTGCGACTATCTCACGGTCCATGAAGATGAAATTTCACATGGTGATTAAGGCCAATGGGATGTAACGTATCTCCCCTGAATGAAGCCGATTGGTCAAAAGCCCCGGCGACCATATTGGATTTATGTCAAAACCTTCAAAGATCTACTCTTCCGGAACCGTTGAACCGATCAACGTGAAACTTGGCATACATGATCTATGGGTGGAGGTGTCTCACACTGGATCATATGAAGTTGCTCCATAAATAAATGTGGCCGCCATCGACCAATCAAAATCGTAGGATTTTCAAGCAACGGATTTTGACGGCAAAAGTGGCTATATATATGTTATTGGACTACGTGATGCTAAAAACGATTAATTCGAGGCTGAAACAAGGGTTTATACTTGAGTGAGATTTTTGGTAGTCATAAAGGTTCTTAACATGGCCAATATGGCATAAAATTCGACTATATTTATCTGTCACCTAACTAACAACTGAATGTAGAATGTGTTTGTTTTATGGTTTTGGATGTATTATAACAATAAAGTTTAAATTACAAGCGTCTAGTCCGTCATTCATAATCCAGCCGTCGTCCATTAGAGAATATCCGCGTCCATAATCCAAAGACCTATTCCATTTCCATATAACAGTATTAGCACCAAATTCAAAAAGACAAAAGTATACATAAACATAGGCTTGTTTCCTGCAAGAGAGAAGCGGTCAACAGTTTTCAATGATGCCGGCAAGACATCATGATGTTCCAAAATATCAAATCCGTATCGCTGATCATCATCATTAAATATCGTGTAAAAGTTCTTGAAGGAGATTTGAGCTAAGTCTGCAGCTGCTGGCTAAATCCCTTCGATTTCCTTTCCCCTGTCTGGAGGAAACGCCATTATTTTGTGAGTAGATGCAATAGGGTGAAAAGATGAGTTGCATAACTAAATTTAGGTCAAGGTCAAAGATCACTGTGAACCCAATATCAGGAAATCATTAAACGTCACTAGGTTCTTTAGGGGGAGACATGTCTTGTTAGGGTTCCAAGCCATTGTTGTTGTTGTTGTTGATCAGGAAATTCCTCCTTTCATCTAGGAGCACCCTCTTCACAGGAGGTAAAAGCACAGAATAAAAAGATGTAAAAAGATCTATACAAATAGCACATGGCTATCAACATTTGCTAACGATACTAGTGACTATTTACAACTGTCGCGAACTAGCTCTCTCTCTCTCTCTATACTACATTCAGGATCAGTGACGCCCTTTTTACATGCAGGGCGTAACAGAGCAACCGGGATATGTTCTCAAGTTGGTTCAGGATTGTAGATTTTTTCATGATGTTCCGAGGGATGAGTTTGCTCGCGTCGAGTACAACTTGTGTCATTGTCACTGGGTCGGATCTGGCTTTTGTAGCTAGCTTGTTAAGACCTGCATCCATCAGGAGGGTGAGAATTTTGTTGATCTGTGGGTCTCGTATGTTTTCAAGGTTTCTGCACGTCGCGATGAAGTGGGGTCGATCCTCAGGGCCATCAGAACACAGCAGGCAAGTTGGGTCTACAGAGAACTGGTTGAATCGGGCTCGATTCTCCTGGAGGATGTAGCATCCGGTGAGTAGTTTAGCCTTGATTGTCGCTCGCTGCACATCACGGGGGGATGAGTTCACCAGAGACCAGATATGGTGTGGTTTTTTAACACCACATATTTTGATGTTCAGGTAAGCGAGGGTGCTCTTCTTTGAAGCTTCACTCCGTAGTAGATCCGTCCAGTAACTGTCAATGGCCTTTTTTGCTTTGTGCTTGAACGAGTCACTGGGTGGGGGGTTTAGAAGAATCTCGACTGCAGGCGGGAGATTGTATTTGGCGAGGATAATTTTCAGAGCAGAGAACCAACTTTTGTCATCGATGGACTTTAGGGCCAACTGCCGACGGGCAAGACTGTGCTCTCTGCTTGCTTGATCGTGGCAAATGGATATGAAGAGCGATATCATCTTCTTGTGTAATGTGGCTTCGACCATTTCGGCGCCTACTAATAGGGTGGCAGCCACATCTGCACATCTTGTCGGTAAATTTTGGAACTGCTTGATCTTTTGCTTTTGGAATTTTTCTAGTTTCAGGAGGACGGCTTTCTGAAGTATTGTGGCTTCAAGGTTGTGGGTGATTCTGGGGAGAACATACGTGTTCCATAGGTGGGTGCTGATGATAGGACTGACGCCATTGAGCCCATGCAGGCCTGCTCCCATCAAGCTGGCTAGAAGCCTCTTAATATTGGTATTATTAGTATCTTTACTATTAAAGTCGTACATTATGTCTGTCTGTCTTTCGTTTTTTTAATAACTCGATAACCACGTGATGTAGAGATACAATATATACACAGTTCAAACGGTATTGATCAGGAGAGTGACATAGGCCTATGTTGGACCGGATCCCGGAGTTGGAGAAGTGGCCACGCCCATGTTCTGCTTTCCTATGTTATAAGTATATAATCGACATGCAAGACATGACAACAGTGCAGAACTTGATGATATACATGCAATACGAGGTTATATATAGTACGACATGTACAAGCATCAAATCCTACGTTTAGCAGATAGCCGTAGTCCAAAATGTGTTGCCCCATAACTCGATAACAACGTGATGTAGAGATACAATTACTTAGCATGGCCAGGAATTCTAGATTTACCCTAGATCCTTCTCACCGAACATTTTGCAAACACGCTAACGCTAGGTCTAAAATGAGTAGCAATGGCGTAGTGACGATTGATTTTGAAACTTAGCACATTTCCCGTTCGGTGATTGCGTCGCCCCTTACATTTTTCTCACTCCACCTCCTAGTCACGGGGCACTATTTACAACCAAAATCATATTACTACCCAGTGGCATTAATACATGCACTCACACTCTGCTCCTTTCATAATATAATCCAGTATCACGGACCGAGCTAAGGCTCATTTTTATTGTAGGCCTATATTGAGGTGATATATATGCCTGAATGATATGCACATTTCAGATTGACCCTCATATACACCATTTATAATTTATCTATACTTGTTTATCTATCTATTATCTAGTAGATGGCTGCATAAATAGACAATTTTTCGACTTTTTAGTCAAATTCTACTCCACGAGCACTTCAATACGATACCTCCCACGGTTCAAAACGTCCACTCAAATGCTCTTTATCTACTACTGCCTGACTGCGCATGTACGTCACAGCCTTACTTCCACTACAAAGCACCCCGGTCGGACTCCAGGATACGATCCGCAACCCATTTGGACCACGGATGGTCCACTCTACCCCAAAACGTCCGTTCAAATTCTATTCATTTTTCACTGTTCTACGGCAGTTCCACTGCTCACAAGCCCAGCCGGAATCTCTCCCACGAGCGTTGCCCACCTCACACGGCACACTTGGACATCTCCCAAACGCCCTACTTTGCACCTTCGAAACTACCTTCTCTAATACTCCCCGAGCGCATATCATGCCCAATCTGTCTCTTCTCGACCAGCCATTCTATGACACCTCACATGATCCATTTGGACCACGGAGGGGCCTCGACCCCAAATTCTCACCTCAAATGCTCTCTTTCTATATTACTGCCAGCTGGGCTTGCGCGCAGAATGTTGAAACCTGACAAATGACCACGCCATTCGGACGCTGCTTCTCGACTGCTTCGATATGACACTTCACATGGCCCATATGGTCCATCTCTGCCGCAAAATCGTCCATGTCTCAGAAATGCGCAGATTTACGGCATTTCCACTACAAACAAGTCCAGTCGGACTCTCCCTCGCGACTGCTTCAATGTGACACACAATACGACCAATTCGAATCACGGATGGTCCACCTCGACCCCAAAAAGTCCATCCAAATGCCCTTATTCCATAGTCTAATATTCTCTGTCTACGCATGCGCAGATGGACGGCATTTCCACTACACACCAGACCAGTCGGACTGTTCTCCACGATTGCTTCAATATGACACCTCACGCGACCCATTCGGACCAGGGATGGTCCCCAAAACGTCAACCCCAGATCTGCCTGTGCATCACGCATGCGAAATCAGAACTTTCAGCGAAACTCAACCCATGGCCTCGTGACCCCTCCCATCGTATTCTGCAGCATGAGACAGAAGATAATAAGGGACCACACTCCATATAGTACACTGCAAGAAAAAACTCCACGATTGTCATGCGCTGATTGGCGGATTGTATAGACAGATGGCGCTCCGATCGCCTCGACGTGGTCTTGTTGAAGGCCATTCTGAAAACGTTCTGAAAACGTATTGTACATACACGGACGGGGATGTTTTACCTTGTCCGAGATTTATTGGTACAATACAATACTAAGTGTATGTATCAATGCATTAACACCCCGAAATAAAACATGTTGAAACTTGTTGGTCCCCGAATTGATGACGAAACATTCGTGATAAACACTTCACGGTAATACAAAAGATAATGCGTAGCCATGTAGTTATAAAGAGGTGTATGTATACCGAAGAGCAAAACCCAGTATAATACATATTTTTGAATACCTCCTATGACCTTTGACACCCGGACATGACCTTTGCCCTCTAACGTGACCAGAAATGACGTTTGCCCCCGAAAATCAACTTCGTCACGTGACCGGAAGTGATGTCATCCGTCTTCAGCCTCACCCTCAATGCGCTGGAGTTCCAGGGATTCCACCTACTAACCTTATACCCATAGTTATTCGTATATTTGTAATAAAAAAAAAGCAAGCTATCCACTAATACATATTGATCAGCTTCGTCGTTCTCACAATAAAACGACAAATGTCTGCGTATTATTGAAAACCCGCTCAATCACAGTTGTTACTTTCATAAAAAAGGGGAGGGGAATTGTAGCTAAATGTTAGTATGTTCAGTGTAGTCGGTATTCCCTGTGACTGTGTAAGTATTCTCGTGTTTGTAATCGCTTCTCGAGATCAGGACGGTCAATGCCCAATCCTAGACTCACATTGCAAAGACGACATAGAGGGCCCAAAATAGCCGTACTTAAAGAATGTTGATTGTGTATCTTGAAAGAGTGGATTTGAAACGCCCATACTCTCTCTGCCTCACTCACAATCCTTAGGTTTCAAATATATCGGCGAATTTGTTTTCATGAAAAAGGATGTAATGGAGATTTGTGTTGATTCTTGAGCATTTCTATCACGCCTTGAAAGACAAGAATATATGAAACAACCCTACATTGTGTAACTGAATATAAGGAGCTCAGACCGTCGACGTGTATACCGATAGTGGTATCAAAGGAAATGTGTCAGTAATCGTATATATCTGTTTTTCGCCAGCTCTTAAGATTGTATAAAATGTTTGTAAACGTTAACTCCCGTATGGGAAAGTCTCAGCTAAGTCAGATTATAGCATCTCTTTGTGGAATTATCACACCCTGTTGCGAAGTATCTTATTCACCCAGTTTTGTAACAAACATATGGCAAGCCAAAGTGCTTTTTATTCCGAATTTCCGATATCGGGAATTCAATTCCCGATATCGGAAATTCTAATTTCCGATATCGGAAATTGCAATTCCCGATATCGGAAATAGAATTTCCGATATCGGGAATTAGAATTTCCGATATCGGAAATTCAGTGACAATTTTCGATATCGGAAATAGAATTTCCCATATCGGGAATTCAATTTCCGATATCGGAAATAGAATTTCCCATATCGGAAATTGTCACCGAATTCCCGATATCGGAAATGAAAGCTGGGAGCTTAACAAAACCCAGGGGTGCATTCCACACCTAAATGATGTGCGGCTAAAAACAGGCATGGGTTCGGATCTTCGGCCATAAAATCTTCAACAAAAACCTTGTAAAAGTATATATTTTCTAAATGGGCACACTCGTGCCCTTATTTCAGGAGACTTGTGAGCTATTGAAATTGAAAAGGAAAGGAAAGACGTGCAATCCTCCGTAACCCTTCTTCAACTTTTCTGAAAAACATTTCCGATATCGGAAATTGAATTTCCGATAACGGGAATTGAATTTCCGATATCGGAAATTTTAATTCCGATATCGGAAATTCTCGAATAAAAGCACTTTGGCTTGCCATACAAACAGTCCATTTTATCTTCAACTTCACGACTCTTATATACATAGAAACCTCTGCCAACTTGATTTAGTTATATTGGGTCGTGCTCTGTATGACTGACGTGGTCTCATGACACCGTGACATATCTGTCATGGCGACCGCACAAAGACAGAGATTATGTGTGTTAGACTAGAGCGAGGTATTTAATCAACTATATACATATGCGGATAAAACCTTGGCGAGAATAACTGACTGGTCACCTGGTCATGCACCTTGGCAGATTGTGTGACCCAAGTTTATCCTGTGTGTAAACATGCCTCAAGTAAATAGCCCCAGGCTACAGAGTTATAAGCTACACCCCTCAGAACTCGGGTCTTCTAATACTTTTAGAGCAGTTAAAATTACAGGAGAAGAAACACAGTTAAGTTTAAAATGCTTGTTTCAACAAATTTATCGGTCTTTTTGGTGATTTCCGCCTGTCTTCTACAATATCACATCACGGAAAGCCGGGTGCGAACACTGGATTTCACAGAACACCTGAAGAATGCACCAATGCTGAAAATAGATCCAGGAGAGACTGATATTCCAACAGAAAATGAAGTTATTGACAACACCATTAACACAAACTCGAAGACAGATTTCACATTGGACACAGGAAACTTTGAAGCACGCAAACTTTGGAAGAAATCGCGCGAGAAATGGGACCGCGAGAAAGAAGATAATCGAATCAAGAAAGAACTTTATTCAGAGCCGGACTGGTATGAAAACGAGGAAAGCAAAGGCGATGTTGAACATAGTTTTGATGAATTTTTATTGCATAAGATGGAGCAACAATCGCGAGAAGTATCACACTTAAGAAGCGAGAACAACAGGCTATGGTCCAGACTTCAAAACATTTCACAGATACTAGGTAAGTATCTATTCATATGTTCATTCATAAGGAGGACACCTGCCACTGTGCGACAAATGGTAGCATAGATCATCATCTATATGTACCGCACACCACAAGGTATCATCTAGATACCGTACTACACACTTCGTCTATACCACACATCCCTTCATCGATAGAACAAGTGATATAACATGACATCATCTATATACTGTACCACAGTAGAGAATACACGTCGTCAATACAATACACACCGTCATCTATAGAACAAGTGATGTAACATTACTTCATCTATATACTGTACCACAGTAGAGAACACACGTCTTCTACAGCACACGCCGTCATCCATAGAACAAGTGATGTAACATGATATCATCTATATACTGTACCACGGTAGAGAACACGCCGTCATCGATAGAACAAGTGATGTAACATGATATCATCTATATACTGTACCACAGCAGAGAACACACGTGGTCAATACAGCACACGCCGTCATCGATAGAACAAGTGATGTAACATGATATCATCTATATACTGTACCACGGTAGAGAACACACGTCGTCAATACAGCACACGCCGTCATCGATAGAACAAGTGATGTAACATGATATCATCTATATACAGTACCACAGCAGAGAACACACGTCGTCAATACAACACACATCGTCATCGATAGAACAAGTGATGTAACATGATATCATCTATAGACTGTACCACAGTAGAGAACACACGTCGTCAATACAACACACACCGTCATCGATAGAACAAGTGATGTAACATGATATCATCTATATACAGTACCACAGCAGAAAGCACACGTCGTCAATACAGCACACGCCGTCATCGATAGAACAACTGATGTAACATGATATCATCTATATACAGTACCACAGTAGAGAATACACGCCGTCAATACAACACACATCGTCATCGATAGAACAAGTGATGTAACATGATATCATCTATATACAGTACCACAGCAGAGAACACACGTCGTCAATACAGCACACGCCGTCATCGATAGAACAAGTGATGTAACATGATATCATCTATATACTGTACCACGGTAGAGAACACACGTCCTCAATACAGCACACGCCGTCATCGATACAACAAGTGATGTCACATGATATCATCTATATACAGTACCACAGTAGAGAACACACGTCTTCTACAGCACACGCCGTCATCGATAGCACAAGTGATGTCACATGATATCATCTATATACAGTACCACAGTAGAGAACACACGTCTTCTACAGCACCCGCCGTCATCGATAAAATTAGTGATGTAACATGATATCATCTATATACAGTACCACAGTAGAGAATACACGTCGTGAATACAACACACATCGTCATCGATAGAACAAGTGATGTAACATGATATCATCTATATAATGTACCACAGTAGAGACCACACGTCGTCAATACAACACACACCGTCATCGATAGAAGAAGTGATGTAACATGACATCATCTATATTCTTTACCACAGTAGAGAACACACGTCTTCTACAGCACCCGCCGTCATCGATAGAATTAGTGATGTAACATGATATCATCTATAGACTGTACCACAGTAGAGAACACACGTCGTCAATACAATACACACCGTCATCGATAGAACAAGTGATGTAACATGATATCATCTATATACAGTACCACAGCAGAGAACACACGTCGTCAATACAGCACACGCCGTCATCGATAGAACAAGTGATGTAACATGATATCATCTATAGACTGTACCACAGTAGAGAACACACGTCGTCAATACAATACACACCGTCATCGATAGAACAAGTGATGTAACATGATATCATCTATATACAGTACCACAGCAGAGAACACACGTCGTCAATACAGCACACGCCGTCATCGATAGAACAAGTGATGTAACATGATATCATCTATATACTGTACCACGGTAGAGAACACACCGTCATCGATAGAACAAGTGATGTAACATGATATCATCTATATACAGTACCACAGTAGAGAATACACGTCGTCAATACAACACACATCGTCATCGATAGAACAAGTGATGTAACATGATATCATCTATATAATGTACCACAGTAGAGACCACACGTCGTCAATACAACACACACCGTCATCGATAGAAGAAGTGATGTAACATGACATCATCTATATTCTTTACCACAGTAGAGAACACACGTCTTCTACAGCACCCGCCGTCATCGATAGAATTAGTGATGTAACATGAGATCATCTATATACAGTACCACAGTAGATAATACACGTCGTCAATACAACACACATATTTATACACTACCACACGTTGTCTGTACAACACACGCCTTCATCGATAGAACAATTATTATTATACCTCACTGTGTATTCGTTCATTTTAATTGGTTGAGACACCATCACGTGATATTCCGCAATTCTCGGTGTCTTATGAAAAAAAAGCTCGTCAATGTGATGTCCCACGATCTCGCGCCGATATCACACGATCACGTGCTGACATCACACGGCAGATGCAATGTCACACGATCTCGCGCAGTTATCGCCCGTGAGCAGGCTCTTTCGTAGCATTATCGTCTGTTGTGCTGTAATCACGATGGCGTGTACAGAAGGAAAGCGTTTTACGTTACCAACTGATGAAGATTTGATAAATCATGGATAAATCACGTCTATTTGCATTGTTTATGGGGTTTTTTTTCGGCATAATAAAACAGATATTGCATGCTGTGAGGTGTGATGTCACGATTTGTCAGCTCTCGAAGGTGATGTTCAACTCGTGCACCGCACTCGTTGAACATCACCTTCTCGAGCTGATCAATCGTGATATCACACCTCACAGCATGCAATATCTGTATAATGTAACATGATATCATCTATATACAGTACCACAGTAGAGAATACAAGTGGTCAATACAACACACACCGTCATCGATAAAACAAGTGATGAAACATGTCATCATATTTATACACTACCACAGTATAGAACACACGTTGTCTATACGAAACACGCCTATAGCTGACCATCCATGCCACAATTCCTCATTTTATACGATGGTATAAAATATTTATAGAATGCCTATAAAATATTTTGTACCATGGTATAAAATGACCAGGCCTGCCATAATTCGTATTCATAGCATGCCTATAATTATTTTATACCGTGTTACAAAATCAAGTTGGCACGTTCACGTCTAAGATTCTCGTGGGAGGCAACGAGTTTGAAAACTTACACCTGATGTCGTGGCTGCATCAGAGCATGTCATTTGTTGACAAGGATAGATATTGCGGTAAACTGTTACGAAATCTCCTGTAAGTGGTAAAACAAAATGGTGGTTGCAACATATAACGGTATGTTCTCTCAAGAAGTCCTGGATTCCACAGGCTGATCATTCATTGTCTGTCTGAACTGCACACAAATTAAGGCATCCCAATGACCACATGCGTTTCACTCATGTTACCTTATGATGTGTCGTTATGTCAGTCAAGTTGTTGCTGTTCATATCGATACCATGAATGACGTGACCACACGGCCCAAGCACCGTCTTAACCCTATCTGGCCTGGGCTTTTTGGGACCTGTCTTGGCCTGGGGAATTTCGGCCCCCCTCTAATTTTTTTTTACCACTTGAGCTAGGGTGCTGAAACTTACCACACCATACCCTTGGGACAAGCTCTAACAGAAAATGTAAAAAAATACAAGATGCTCAAGGTGATGGCGTCACAGTGACGTCATCTTCAAAAACGTTTCAGGTCTCCATTTGTTGTAGTTCCGGAGATAGCGCAGAAAGTTTAGCAATTCACCCCGTTAGTACAGGAATAGCCAACTGTAATTTTGTTTTGAAGAAGAAAAAACATCAAAACCATTTTTATATCGAAAGCAAATTACAAGCGTCTAATCCGTCATCCATAATTCAGCCGTCGTCCATTAGAGAATATCCGCGTCCATAATCCAAAGACCTATTACATATTCCATATAACAGTATTAGCACCAAATTCAAAAAGACAATCATAGTATATATAAACATAGGCTTGTTTCCTGCAAGAGAGAAGCGGTCAACAGTTTTCAATGATGCCGGCAAGACATCATGATGTTCCAAAATTATCAAATCCGTATCGCTGATCAGTATTCTTAATCCATAATATTCGTTGTAAAGTCGTCATCTAAAGAATGATGTATCTCAGTCACGCTTTGATTGTGACTGTTCATATGAGTACCATGAGGATCTTGAAGTACATGGGTTCATACGGCCCCTAGCCCCGGGTTAAGCGGATTTAGACACAAGTTACGAAACGTAGCGCCATATAGATCTTGCACGCTACGTTCGTATTTTTTTATCAGCATGCGATTTGTATCGCCAAATTTGAGAAACTTTGAGTGGAGGCGTTTGGTGGAATAGCCCTTGTTTTATAAGTTCCTGTAAAAATGTTTTGTGACGTTGATTAAAATCGTCACATTTAACACAGGATCTAGCAAATGCTACTAAGCGAGATATGTATACGCCATATGCAGCTCCCACTGGAATATTACTGTCCAGAAAGGGATAGTTTACGATATCGAAATTGTAATCATCTCTTTTGTCAAAAAGTCGACGAGAGAGAATGCCCGCTTCATTTTTATAGAGATATAGATATAAATATGATGTGCCTGTAGGGCTGTCTGTAGTTTCCTTCAAATCCAGTGATATGCTGCTGATATATTGTGTTGCCAAATTGCACATAGATATTTTTAATGAGAAATTCAAGCAACTCTATAAACAAAGAAACATACCATGAATGATATCTCTTGTATGTAGTAGAGCTAAAGAATGCTTTATGGCTTCCGACATTAATATATCTACGATCAGTCTTCTTGAACACAGATACTATTAATGAACTTAGACGGTCAATAAGGTCCTGATGAGGGATTGTAGTATAGAGAGTCGAGAAATCCCATGTAGATACATGTCTGTACGGTATGTGACCTTTAGCATCAAGTTCTTCCGTAAGACATTTTGAGTTTTTCAATATCCACATACATTCAACGCCAGAGTTCTTCGAAATAATCTTGCAATACCTTTCCCAAAATGTTTTACCTCCTGAAGGGCCCTCGTCAATAGGGTTGAAAGAAGCTTGGTGGTGCAGCTTCTAGAACCAGCTATGAATCTAGCTTTGTATGGTGATTTATGCATTTTGGGAGTCCAGTATATTTTTGGTATGTCGTTATGATTGGTTGGAAGACAAATACCTCTTTCCCTGAGAAACTTTTTGTCATTGTTAAATAAATCTTCCAGAGTAAATGCAGTTTGGGAGTGAGTAGACGTATTTGATGAAGATATGTCTACAATCAATTCTTTAACCAGCACCTGGTAATAGTAATATTTACATATGAATATTATATTAGTCAGAGCTTTGCCTGCTGGGACTATGACGAATTTACTAGGACTTCTTGCGAATTGAGGTTTCTCAATACTTGTTTTTCTTGGAGAAGAGTACTTCTGTCCTATGACGGATTGTTTCAACGACCTTGCTCTTGGTGAGGTCCAGCCAATCAGTGAGTACTGTAGGTTCAACTTTTTCTCGCTTAGACCAATCAGTAACGTACTGTTCCAATGCAGACAGGACTATCTTCTGGTCGGCCTTCGGATTAATTCTTCTTGGCTCTCTATATTTAGGTCCTTTCATCAGGAGTAATTTCAGATCCTTATCACTCACCATATCAAGAGCACCAGTCACAATATGTTTGCATGGTGTATAGATAAAGTTCGATGATTCACAATCACAACTATAGCCTCCTGACGTGTATAAGTTCCAGTCAAACTCCTGGACAGCATTGGAGTAATTGAATATTTTGGTGGCTATAGATTTAGTGTACTTATATGAAATGCAAGGAGGTTCTGTGAACTTAAAATAGTTTGGACAGCGTTGCGTACCTCTGGATCATTCAGGATTCGAGGTAAATTAATGATGTCCAGTCCTTTATCTAAGTAGTTGAGTTTCAAGAAAAGCCGATCTTGAGATGTTTCGATTATGTTCACTGGACGATACAACCGAAAATACGCTATATCTTGACATACTTTACTGATTTTTGGTGATATTATATTTCCTGAAGACGCAGATTGTTGTATATCTCTGGCTATTTGATCTAAAGCTCTCAGAGGTAACGCATACAGAACTGTACGTAAGCTATGTATACTATTGGGTGTGTTAGTTAAACCAACTAAGTAATTTAAAGTGATATGATCGTGAATCATCGAACTATTAAACTTTCGCCAACCATGGCTGCGATGTCTCCGTTGATGAGGTTTAAATAGTTGGGTAATAGTTGAACGGCGGTTTGTAGCATTGCCGAACCCGCTGACATTATCATTTAAACCAAACGGAAACACTGACCCAAGTTCTCTCTTTTTCTCTCAAATGCAAAGGGGGAATCCTTAGTAGATGGATAGACGACGTCTATGATCTGAATACTAAAGTTATCCCAGCCGTCGTCGGGTCCAGAAAAATGTTTACCTATATACGCAATTGCTTTTTCCTAACGGATTTTCTGTTACCGTTCATCCTAAGATGAAGTCTTTGGGTGGTCTTGCCAACATACTGTTGACCACACTTTTTACAGGAAACTAAATAAATACAGTTTGTAGTAGAACAACTAAGATCAACATACGAGTTAACAGAATATGAGTTACCAGTTAACGCGAAACTAAATGAAGCTGAAGTATTAAAGAGTGGACACGTGAGACATCCACGATGTCCACACTTAGAAATTTTGAAATTATTACATGTAGAATTCGATGCTAAACAATCATCAAGCGCAATATTACAAGGTTTGATGTCGTGGCCTTGCTTTGCTGTCAGAAATATATCTGTCATTTGGATTGAAAAAGGTCTTAGTGCATTTCGAACTATTAGAGACTCGGCCGAGAAACCTGCACGGGACTGTCTTAATATTATTTATTTTGGTTGTATTCATCATGAGTGTTGGGTGTGCAGGGGCCCTTCAGCTCACACACATCTACATCAGTGTGAAATAAAATTAAGTTTGATAAAGACAACGCGGCAGGTAAATACGTTTGTGAGTGGATGTTTGGGTCCAGGGCTACGTAATAAATGGCATCCAGCAGTGATATAATTGGTAAGACGTATGACGAGATAATTAATCGTGCTGGGACTTGGTGTAAATCTGTGACCTTTGATGTTGAATAATTTGGACTCGCGGTGACTAAGATAGGATGAAACAGAGATCGGTTATTTGGTAAACATATATGGCTTGATATATACCAATATCCACATGCTCGAGTCATTATACTGTATATTTGAGCGAAATTTATCTGCCCTGCATATTTCTGTGAAAGTAACTTATGTGGTTGAATGGCTTGGCTGCTCCGTGATGTTGGTCACCATGAACTGTTCCATGATTGTACAGAAGTCTGAGCAGTATACCAGTACCTCTTAACCACGTAAACTAATCACCTGAATGTGCATAGTTCTTGTACGAAGTTGAAGAAGATAAATGTAATTTTCTTGTAACTATTTTGCTAAATGAATTCGTTAAATTTTTGTACACGAATAAATCATTAAAACCATTTCAATGGACTGAATACAAGAACTGTCTATTTTAATATAAAATTAATGTGACTTTTATGTAAGTGTATATGTGATTAGTGTGTGGTATGTTTCAATCTATATACACGATAAAATAACATGAATCGTATGTGGCAACGATTATTTGATGTATGACGGATTGTCACGAAAGTCATTCAAAGTCGGCATCTGACGACAATTAACAAATCGTTCGTTTGAAGAAATAACATTTAAAAGCTTTCTGACAAATTGCGAAAGCGGAGGTTGATAAATGGTCTAAATGAAATATACAGGATTATAAATACATCAGTGGAATGATCAACCAGACGAAATTCCAAATTGACCTTTCGTCATGTTCTCCTAATCAGCGGTCACCCTTCAGTGCGCTTTGACCTTGTCCGTCACCAAGTACATATTTACTAACCCATTTACCAGTTCCCAAGCGTTACGCACCAACGCACTCGGGTAGTATCTGCATCTTTAAATGCCAACCGAGGTTTTATGTATAATCCGATGACGTTGAGGTTGATAGAAAATTAGCCGAACCCATAAAGCGAAGTCTGTCAATATGATAGCTGGCTTTGTTGGAAGTTGACCTTAGTAGTATACAAAGCGTAAAATGAGGCCTATTGACCCCGGAAATTTGCATATTTTGTGGAGGTCACGTGGAGGTAGCCAATCAGAAGCGCGTATTGTGTCACATGGGGTGTGGTGGATGGGTGGGTGGTGGGTTTAAGATGGCGGCCGGTGTGAGTGAGTGCAAGTGTGGTGGATGGGTGGGTGGTGGGTTTAAGATGGCGGCCGGTGTGAGTGAGATTGTGAGAGTGAGCTGTATAGAAAAACGTATAAAAGGAGGCGATTTTTAGGGGAGAGAGAGTATTCATTGCACTACCTACCTGACTCACGTCACCAGCCTGCCTGCCTGCCTGCTTGCCTACCCGCTTGTATGAGACGAAAGCATGAGACGTGGAGAAGATTTTCCCTGGGACCCAGCAGCACCTCCGGTGGAAGTCTTGGCTGAAGACGAGCGTGTCAGGGACATTTATCGACGTCACTGGGCTACCATACGCCATTGTTTTCACCGTGACCGTCGACTATTGGACTTGTATAACTATCGACTGCAGGACCTCACGTATTTGTCTACCTATGCCGAGAACATTTTCACAGATCAGGAGACAGCGTTCAAGTTGAATATGACATTCGGTTACATTTTACGGCACAAGGAGACGGACCAGGTGCGGTATTATTATCCCAGCAATAATACCTATGTGTTTGATCAGCCGTTCACGGTGACGGATGCGATTTCTCTGGAGCCACTCATCGACCAATTGACTACGTTGGATCCATTGGAATGGGCCCGGTTGCAACGCCCCAATACCCAATGGCTTGTGGAAATGGTGACCAACGTCACATTTTTCGTCACGAAAATGAGAGATCACCCTATCGGTGCTCCTGTACTACTACCCCCGTGGTTGCTTCATCGACACGGCCTGTATGCATTAACAGCAGGGAAAAACGGGTCCTACAAAGACCGGAAATGTTTGTTTCGGTGTTTGGCCGTGCATCTGGACGAGTGTGACCCCAAGGGTTGTGACAGAGTGGCCAATGACTATTGGGAACAGTATTTACAGCGGCAAGACTTGGATAAGCGGCACTTCCGTGGAGTTCCGTTCAAGAATTTGGATGACGTGGAAACATTGTTCAACATCAATATCTTTGTATACCGATTACGATGCGAGGAGGAGGATACATTTGTGGCTGAATTGGTTCGTCGTTCAACAGAACGGTATGCTGCTACGATGAAAGTCAATGTGTTTGACGACAATGGCGTGAGTCATTTTTCGCTGATCTACAATATGAGCCAGTACGCTCAGTCTTTCAGTTGTACCCAATGCCATCGGGTGTTTCACCGTTCCACCGACTTACATCGCCACGAGAAAATCTGTGACAACAGTGTCAAGCGAGTATATCCGGGTGGTGTGTATCATAATGCGCCTACTATTTTCCAGGAACTGGCCGATGAGGGTGTGATCGTACCGGATGTGGATCGTTATTTTCCCTACCGGGCGTGTTACGATTTTGAGGCCCTGTTGGAGCCCATGGACATGTTTTCAGCGAAAACACAGTGGACGCAGCGCCATATTCCTCTGAGTGTCAGTATTTCCAGCAACGTACCTGGCTATGACGCTGCACCGGTATGTTTCGTGTCCACGGGGGATTCCCATGAGTTGATCATCCGCATGATGGAGTATTTAGAGGAAGTGAGTGCGGCTAGTACAGAACTATTGGTGTCCAAGTTCCAGGACGTACTGGACCAGCTGGACGATCGTATTCCTATACCGGGTGTAGCGTTTAGTGACGATGAAGAGTCCGAGTCCGAGTGGGAGCCCGAGTGGCAGCCCCTGCAGTCGCAGGATGTGCCTTTACCGAAACCGTATGCGGAGAAATTGAAAGTGCGCTTCCTACAATATCTAGGCCAGTTACCGGTGCTAGGTTTCAATTCGGGACGCTATGATTTGAACACGGTGAAGGAATTTCTTTACCCCTACTTGGCCCAGTCGAATACCCTCAAGTCCGTGATCAAGAAGATCAATAATCATATGGCCCTCACTACCACATCACTGCATTTCCTGGATGTACGGAACTACTTAGCTCCTAATTGTAGCTATGATCAGTGGGTCAAGGCATATAACTGTGCACAAACCAAAGGCAGGTTCCCTTACACGTATATATCAACGCTCGATCGTTTTGCAGGAAACACAGTTGCCACCCCGGCACGCCTTCTTTGATGATTTGAAGCAACTGGAATGTCCGGAAGACACGTACCGGGAACTACAGCAGGTATGGAACGATCAACATATGCACACCTTGCGAGATTTCCTGATATGGTATAATAACCTAGATGTGGTTCCTTTCCTGGAAGCGGCCGAGAAAATGGTGCAACTCTTTCGTCGCCAAATGCACGTCGACATCTTCAAGGAGTGCTTGCGTTTACCGGGTCTGGCGCTTCGCCATCTTTTTCAAGAGTGTGCTACGTACTTCTCGCTGATACAGCAAAAAGATGCAGACATGCATGATTGTCTAAAGCAGAACATTGTCGGCGGACCGAGTCTTATTTTTCACCGTTATCACGAGAAGGACGTCACTACTCTCCCCAGTGGAAAACCCTGTGCTAAGATCATCTGATTCGATGCGAATGCCTTGTACCTGTGGTCGCTGGCCCAACCTATGCCCAGTGGCCATTATACACGTTGGTTGGCGGAAGATCGGCATTTTACACCGCAACGCACACCCTACAAGCATCTGGCTGATCAGTGGTTGGATTGGGAAGCCTATCGACGGGGAATTTATATACGACACCAAACCAACGCCACAGAGAAGCGCATAGGAGATCGTCGACTTCCCGTCGATGGGTTTGCCCTGGTGGGTAGCACACCCACCGTATTCCAATTTTACGGTTGCTATTGGCACGGCCACGAATGTCATTTCAGCGCTGGACGCTTCAACGAACGACGTGGAAAAACACCGGAAGAATTACGGGAAGAAGTGGTGGAGAACGGTGATTATGTGAAAGAGAGAGGATACCATCTGATTGAAATGTGGGAGTGTGAATTTGACACGATGTGCCAGGCCCTGCCCCATTTACGACGTTTCCTAAAAGAGCGCGAGTACCCCTTGGGTCGTCGGCGACTTCTGAGTCTGCCACAGATGTTCGACGCCATTCGTTCGGGGGACCTCTACGGCTTTGTCGAATGTGATTTGCATGTTCCCGACACTCTCAAGCCTCTCTTCGCCCAGTGCCCGCCCATCTTTAAGAACACGCTGGTGGGTCGGGCTGATATTGAGGACACCATGAGGACCTATGCGGAGCAACACGAGTGTTTGCCTCAACCTCGACGGATGTTGATTGGTAGTATGTGGGCCGAGAAAATCTTGCTGGGCACTCCCTTACTGCAGTGGTACATGAACCACGGTTTGGAAATTACCCAAATATATCAAGTGATACAGTACGTACCCGACGCTTGTTTTGCGGAGAATGCCGACATCGTGACGTCGGCCCGTCGTCAAGGTGATGAATACCCGAGTGAGGCCATCATCGGTGAATGTTGGAAGTTGACTGGCAATGGTTATTACGGAAAAACAGTTACGAACCAGGATAAGCACGTCAACGTGAACATTTGTACTACTGCCCAAGCCCGCAAAAAGTGAATTCTCCTCTGTTTCGATCCGTGGAGGTCATCAATGACGACACCTATGAAGTCACTTCAGCCAAGAAGACTATCCGTTACAACCTACCCCTGCAGATTGGATGTATGGTATATCAGGTGGCCAAGCTGAGGATGCTGCAGTTTCTGTATGATTTCATGGGTGTGTATTTTAATCCATCAGACTGGCAACTCATGGAGATGGATATGGACTCGGCCTACATGGCCGTCTCTAATGCGGATTGGGAGTCTCTGGTGAAACCGGAGTTACGTACCCAGTATGAAGCGGAACGCGACCAGTGGCTACCTCGACGTGACCATTACCAGTACGATAAGCGTACGCCGGGCCTGTTCAAGCTGGAGTGGAGTGGGGATGCTATGATTGGTCTTTCCTCCAAGACGTATTACTGTTACGGAGGAGGAGACCAAAATAAGTTTAGCTGCAAAGGGGAGAGCCGGCGCGATCCCAACATCGACAAAGCCTTGTACTTGAACGTGCTGCAAAGCCAGGCCAGTGCGAGTGGTACTAACCGAGGATTTCGGGTGGTGGATCACCAGATGCGGACGTACATTCAGCAACGAGACGCCTTTACTTTCTTTTACCCGAAACGGAAAGTGTTGGCCGACGGTGTGAGCATCACTTACTTGGACTTGTGAACAATGTCGAACTATAACTGTTGATACACAAATGTAAAAGTCAGGATGGCCGAGTGGTCTAAGGCGCCGGTATTAAGTGCTGGTCGGCATTGCCGTACGTAGGTTCGAATCCTACTCCTGACAGAACTTTTTTGTACCTTAATCCTACCACCACCACTACTATTCTATTTGTATCTATTCTATACCTTCTTGTGGACTTAAATAAAAAAAAAAGTCAAACCCCCATCATTTTTTGTGTTTTTTCATCAATTTTTATTCAACATCAATGAACGTCAGAACAACAACGTCATAACAATAACGTGATAATAATAAAAACAAGTGGCCTGCGCGCGCAGTGCATTTTTAAGTTAACCAGAGAAATGGAGCATGCACATTAAAACGAGAGGCCGTCCAGTCATAGACCAGGACATCACGGTCTTCGGCTTGACAATAATCATCAAACATGTGTACGATAGTTGGCATAGAATGTCCTCTACTTCGGTGAGTGAGATAAAACACACAGTACTGGCCGCACACACTACTCAAGGGTCCTTGTAATCTTTGAGTATTCCAACGCCACATTGTAGTAGAGACGTCCATGAATTTCACCAAATCGGCATGTAGGGGTGCAAGTCCGTAGGAATCAAAGTAGTCGCCTTGGCCTAGGGTGTCCACGTACACAGCTATCCAATGTTCACCGGGTTGACACCCCGGGTCTGTATTCAGGATGTAGGCTGCTGGGGTGATGGAGTGGGTGGGAAACACATTGCGTGGAAACACACCTCGAAAGGGGATCTTCTGTGTATATATGGATTCTTGCTCGTGAGTAAAAAAAAAAAATATTTCATCGTAATAAAATTCGTATCGTATCCTGTTCTAGAAAATAATTAAATTCAGATTACAATGCAATTTTGTAGGCGCGCGCTCCAAGATAAATATACTTCAGAACATTTTGCGACGCTACATTTGCGTGTCATTTGTGCCTGCACTGTAACAATTAAGAAT
>JAVTVY010055611.1:0-31937 GCA_036873755.1 Hanleya hanleyi | reverse complement strand
AAGCGTCAATGTTAAAATCACCTGTAATAACACATTTGGTTTTAGTATTGTCTAAAAGCTGGATAGATTCTTCAAGAGAATGATACCAGGCACTTCTAGTTGAAAAATGTCTATATAAACAACATATAATCAATGGTTTACAGTTTGTGCGTCTTAGTGCAATATGGGAGTTCATTACTTCCGTAGGATCCAAATCAGATCGTTCAATAAAATTTAAACCTCGTCGAACAAAAAATTCAACTCCTTGGACGCCTGGCCAGTCAATTGGTTCGGGGCGATGGCAAAAGGTAAACGATTCCGTTTCGACTTCCCCAGGATTGAAGTCCGCTGTTAACCAGGTTTCGAAGCACGCCAGAATATCTGGATTTAATTCTCTAAGTAAACTGAGAATCTCTTTTTTTGTGATAAAGAAGATCCCCTTCGCCGGTGTTTATATGTGCGGTTTTTAGACCTTTTGTATTTTCCCAGGTCTGTTACCTCTTAGTGCATGTGTGCGTCGAGAGTTCGGAGGATTTGAAACATCATTGGTATTTGTCTCACCCCTTGATAAGTCGTCGAAGAAGAAATCACTGAACTTTGGTAGAGTACCGAAATCACAATAGAAGTTTAGACACTCGTCGGTTTCATAATTCCGATATGTCGGGATATCCATATTTACACATTTCCTGTGTAACCATACGTCACATATATCGCATTGAATTGCCTGTTGGTTCCTCTTTACCAACCACCTCGCTGGGAGTCTAATAACACCCCAGCCACCAGTCAGATTTTTGGACCGGATTCGGGGCCTTCGCGCACATCGCCGGAAGTGACATCATATATAGTAAAATAGATGTTCACCGAACATTTCGATTACTTTTCAAGTCTGCATAATGCCTCTGTTGACCTAGCGTTAAAAAGAATTATCTGGAGATAATTTTACCTGTTTATCTGGACAGAGCATATGAAAAGTAGTTCGCTCATGTGCAACACTAAAGGAGTTGTTCGGCCGGATTCAAACTGAACCGTGCGTTGGTTGATTTCCCCTATACGTCATAGCAACGTAGTAACGGTCAACTTCCGCTATTGGTGGCAGGGATGGTAATGGAGCCTGCGAAATGGAGCATGCGCTGTGGGGAGGTTGCCTCTTTACGGGCTTGTTACACTCACCGCATGGTTGCTTGATCGGACCTGGGTTCGTATATATATCTCCAGACAGAAAAGTACCAGTAGGTAATGACTAGCAAGATACTTTTTTGTATCTACTGGACCCTCCATATGAGCTGGTCAGTCTACTGTATTTAGTCGACTTGCTTGAGATCCACTGACCTTTGTGGTGCTGGTAGACGGCATTCTGTTGTAGTGTATGGTGTTCTATTTGGGCCAAGTTTGCGTCGCGTGGCGACTTTTAGAAACTCGCCACTCGCCACGCGCCGTGGACCTCTCCGGCGCGCGGCGACTGGCGACTTTCTGCTATCTCTTAACCTGCAAAACTCGCCAGTCGCCACCCGCCGTAAAACACGGCGAGTTTCGCTCTATCTCTTAACCTGGAAAAACTCGCCGCGCGCCACTCGCCGGATGAACCACGGCGCGCGGCGACTGGCGACTTTTGACTTCTGGAATTCTCAGGACTTTTTCTCAAGTGCGCATGCCCGGGGAGCATCAATTATCGGAATATTTTGTTCGAAACATGCTGTCATTTAATTTAATTTTAAATCTCTTCCTCGTGCATAAAAATACATAATTTCTAATGAATGAACTCTCCAGTTACATCTGATGCTATGTGACTAATTTTGAAGATGTAAGTTATCTGTAATAATTAATATAGTTGTTTTTTGAAACAAGTTCTTTTTAATGCAATACGCATATAGGGCAATCTAATTTTGTCAAATGTGCAGATATTGTTTTATTAAAATACTCGTTATCCGTTTCTGTGCAGAACTTGCATACTCTCGTTATTATCTGCTGGTATATTTTAAAAAGTTAACACCAAGACAACATTTTCAATCGTTTTTTTAGTCTTTTTTTTATATAAGTGCCTATATATATTTATAAAACAGCATATCGTTTTCAATTCAGAATGAATCGCTTTGAAATTGTTCCTTATTTAAGATACAATAAAGCACTCGACGCGGGAATTTTGTTTTACAAGATAAAAGCAACGTCAACTAATATGCTGTATGAAATATTAAGAAAGCGATTAGAGCGTCATCGTCATATTAATTAAAAAAGTAAGAAAAAATGCTAACATTTTCTCTGGATGATTGAATTTCTCTCTTCGTAAGTTTTATGTGAAAAACGGGCGATATCTTTGTATAAGAGATCCTTTATTGCTGTTTTAATCCATAGAGCGGCTCTTTGTTGGGTTGATATTTCCTGTATCACAAACCCTACAAACTATCAAGACCCTATTTTTAAAGATGAAAAGACGTATTTCTTTCAACAGTTTCCATATTTCTTTTACTTCCTCAAATTCTATGAGATCGCGACTGTGATTTATGATATTGGAACTGCATAATTGATGCTCCTCGGGCATGCGCACTTGAGAAAAAGTCCTGAGAATTCTAGAAGTCAAAAGTCGCCAGTCGCCGCGCGCCGTGGTTTGTCCGGCGAGTGGCGCGCGGCGAGTTTTTCCAGGTTAAGAGATAGAGCGAAACTCGCCGTGTTTTACGGCGGGTGGCGACTGGCGAGTTTTTGTAGGTTAAGAGATAGCAGAAAGTCGCCAGTCGCCGCGCGCCGGAGATGCACGGCGCGTGGCGAGTGGCGAGTTTCACTACAATCAAAAGTCGCCAGTCGCCGTGCGCCGTGGTTCATCCGGCGAGTGGCGCGCGGCGAGTTTTTCCAGGTTAAGAGATAGAGCGAAACTCGCCGTGTTTTACGGCGGGTGGCGACTGGCGAGGTTTTGCAGGTTAAGAGATAGCAGAAAGTCGCCAGTCGCCGCGCGCCGGAGAGGTTCACGGCGCGTGGCGAGTGGCGAGTTTCTAAAAGTCGCCACGCGACGCAAACTTGGCCCAAATAGAACACCATAGTAGTGAGATGCTAGTCGACAGCCGGGTGGCATTGCTATCGTGGCAGTGAGGTACTCCAGCGTACACACACCAGCCCTCATGGTACGGGAGAACGTTAAGAAAAATCAGTCAGTGAGATCACAAGTAGACATCCGTGCACAACCGGTATCATACTGGCGATGTAGATTATTCACAGAAATGTCCTATCATGTAGAGAACACTATCGAGTGCTCTTATTGGTGTTGTTACCAAATGGCAGCCATTTGCAATTTACGAAACACACACATCAAGTCTATTCTTGGCTAAAAAACAGCAAAAAATAGTCTTAGAAAGAGCAACAGAGCCACTCCAGTATGTTTAAAAATACTTATAAAACGCTTAAGAGACACAGGACCAAAAGCAGAGTGTACAATCCAGGTAAACTCCAGGAGCAGATGTAAACAACCTGTAACTAGGTAAGGACACCACAATTTTTTTACATGTACAAATATTGTATGACACTCTCATACTGGATGATAAATCACACATGTGATCTGTTTCTACGAGCCGGAACTGCTCGATCGTGATTTCATTCTTTCAATATGCAAAAATGGGGTGTTGAAGCAAACTAGCGATGGATAAACAGTTGTCGTTGAATATGAAGCACAAGGCTCTCCTTGTTCTCCTTTAGCTGGGTTCGCTTGCATTTGATTGTACAACTTTCATTTTGAACGATTTTTCTTACCTAATCCAAGTTTGAATCGAGGTAGATATCGTGTTATTGTCTGCATACTTATGCAGAGAAATCTTCTTTAGAAGGGAGAAAGTATCATTTCATGCACAATACTCGGGTTGGTCATTAGTCGCTTTCCCTTGAAGCAACCAAACAATTATAAATCTGTATTATTCGACAGATGAAACGGTCAATTACAACACATATAAGGGAAATGGGAAGAGGTGCCGACATACTGACAGAACCACATGACTTCACAGTATAGTCTTCCGGTTATCCTATTCTAAAGCACATACCAAGAATCTAACGATTCGTGATATGTGTTGTATCTCAGGTACGCTTTTATTGTACTTGTTCATGTGGCAACTTAGATGATATGACCACACGGTCCCTAGCACCGGCATAAGCGGCATTAGATACAAATCTAGAGAGCTATGATGGATATGCTCTGGCAACTCGTATATTGGTAATTGGTGAGCTGTTTCGCTGTGACAACTCGTACAATGGGGATTGATGAGCTGTAATGACGGCATTTAACACAAAAGACTAATATGTAAGGCCCGATGTCGACCCAGCATCAACTTCCCACAAATGCCAGCATATATCAAAGACCAAAAGGTCTGTATAGGGGGTGGGCCTCGGGGACGAAACGTCCACCAGCAGAACCTCGCCATATACAGGTAAAAATTACAACACATATAAGGGAAATTGGAAGAGGTGCCGATATACTGACAGAGCCACATGACTTCACAGTATAGTCTTCCGGTTAACCTATTCTAAAGCACATACCAAGAATCTAACGATTCGTGGTATGTGTTGTATCTCAGGTACGCTTTTATTGTACCTGTTCATGTGGCAACTTAGATGATATGACCACACGGCCCCTAGCACCGGCATAAGCGGTATTAGATACAAATCTAGAGCTATGATGGAAATGCTCGGACAACTCGTATATTGGTAATTGGTGAGCTGTTTCGCTGTGACAACTCGTACACTGGGTAATGGGAAGCTGTATCATCGTCAGATGAAAATGACGACATTTAACACAAAAGACTAGTCTGTAAGGCCCGATGTCGACCCAGCATCAACTTCCCACAAATGCCATCATATATCAAAGACCAAAAGGTCTGTATAGGGGCGGGCTTCGGGGACGAAACGTCCGCCAGCTGAATCTCGCCATTTACAGGTAAAAATTACAAGACATATAAGGGAAATGTCATTCCTTGTAGATGAACATTTTTATTGTATTCTGTTCACAAGACGTTCACTCATACTAGCATACACATTAACTTCACATCATATCGCCATACCGTATATACAATTAATGTCTGTATCAGTGACATGGTATATGTAAAGAACTGGAATTAGAAAGCTTGAGAAAACATGGAAAATTGACTGGAACATAAAAATGATAGATGCATTTTAACAGTTATCGTGTTATGCGTAAACTGATAATGTATCGGATAGTCATTTCCAAGCTCTTTCACCACAAACGATAACATATTTCTCATCAAAATTTACAATGGTGAGATCATCTGAAGATTAACTATCCGGTTGCCTCGTTCGAGTCGCGTCTCCGAAATAATCTCTCTTCTTCGAATACAGAAAGATATTCACTGTCGTTCACTTTGTATCCTACTTCTAGTCGCAGGAATGATTATGAAGGCAGTAAATGGATCTGTTAGTGTTTGCTTCCAACAATTCATCCGATGACCGTCCCCCGTGCGAGAATAGCATTCAAGGCAGGCACTGGAAAAACTCAAACTGTAATGAAATTTATAAACAAGATATTTCAGTGAAATAAGTGGTCAACAATGTTACGAACCTGAAGATAAAGAAAACTGTCCTTCAAAATTATGATCTAGTCCTATGTAGATAGATTTTCATACTTAAAGATGGTAGCCCGTGTTGTCATATTGGTATGATACCCTGACCAAACGGCCGTGGTACAAACGCGAATATCATCTAATCAAATGGTCATAAATGACTGGTCTAGCGGGACATTTGACCATATTAAGTATGCTCATTTACGTCAATACCATAAACTCTTTGATCAGATATAACTCGCAAACTTGACACACGAAATTTCCCTCAGCATCAGATACACACCTCCAAAACCTGATTTGCAAAAATACGCAATAAAACATGCATAAAGTGAGTCTAGTGATATTTGACATACAACGCTTTTGCACTTGTTACTTTTGTTATGGATGATTTTCAACATTACAGCCATTGCGATATTTTATCATCACATGTAAATCAGAAGTGATTCACATATACCTCATATGAAATTCATATGATTTAAATATGTGAGATTGACATATATGATACATATGATTGTAAGTATCATTCTTCCAACATATCATTCTCTCATGAGGTATTTTTACGTGTGCACCATGCCTATAATGCATTCTCAAATTTAGTATCAATGTAATATAATCATCGTCCAACTAGGAATTCGTAGTTCGAGTTAAGCATTGTCCAAAAAGACGAATTGGCTTCAAAGACACATAAAACAGTGCACTGTAACTCGTGGAGACGGAGTGAAAACTATACTGGTTCAACTTTATTAGAACATTTTTGTCCCTCCAAATACGCTCCGATTATTTTGGAGTGACTTAGAGTGATGGGATTAACGTATCAACAAATATTATGCATGAGGATATCAAATTGAATGCACATGCGATACCTCTGCGCTGGCTACGAAATACAAGTCACATTAGAAATGATTTATTATGGATAATCCAGAAATGTTTATCCATTACCAGTTCGTACATTATTGATCTACAAGTCATTATACATGTTTCAAACATTCATACTGTACCTCGTCTATATATCCAGTAAACGGAGAGAACAAAGAACATCCATGACCGATTTGAAGACCGGCTTGCACTTTTAAAAGATTCCCTGAAACATAAATACATAATATATATCTTCCGAGATGTCCTATAAATCTTCGATTCAATCTGTCAAGTGTCATATATGCATTTTGCGGGAGATAACTCTTGTGACAGTATTTTCTTTATTTTGGGATTATACTCTCTCAGTATAGCACAGAGGTTCTAGTGCAGAAAATTGGTCGAGTCTCGAGTCATTACGGCCATCAGAGGGGTACTGTATGTTCGATTTCAAGACTACCAGTCTGTTACCTCCTATTTTTGGCCGAGTGGTTTAGATCGCGGACATAAAGTGCTGGCGATTAGGTGCCTATCAATATGAACCGGAGCAACATTGCTAACGTTGGCAGATATTGTAAAGTTGTCACAGCAATTACGAACTCCTTGTAGTTTGGTATATGCTTTAATAACTAGTTAAGAGATGCCGGCGTGCCTAAGAAGAAGTTAAATAACCACACAGGCTGCTATTCTGACTACATTTTACCCAAAGACATTCCAAGGATCAAGATTCCTGTCATATTCTGTATCTTAGCCATGCTTTCATTGTAAATTCCATGGAGACCTTTACGGTCAGATCCAAGAAAAGGCTAATAGAGAAATGGGTTCACTGTCCATGAAGTGCAATCAGGACACCAGTCTATTGGGCCGGCCAAGCCTTTATTCTCCACCGTGTCATCGTAAAGGAAAAATGCCTAATGCAAGCCATAATGTAACTCACATGTTAATTGGGAGTTATGAACGAAACCTCCAGACGAGGGCAAATTGTAAAGATACACGATGTCCATATAAAATATGTGAAGAATGAAGTCGATAGGATCAGCTTATGGAAAAAATATGCAAATGCACATCCCAGTCATGTTTCAGAGCACTGTTTAATTGGTTTGATGTATTATTTCATGTTAAATTATGTTCGCCAAATGGATGGTGTATCCCGAAAATGTTCAAACTGCATTTCCAGCGATTTAGATTATGTAAATATACCTTGGACAATTTGTGAATCTCCTTAAATGTCTTTAGTTTGTTGACCAGCAACACATATGCCCAGTCACCAATCTACACAAACTTGAGGGAACGTCAATGTGAATAAAAAGTGATTCACTTCTGGATGAACGTGGCAATGATTATTGTTTTCAAAACTGAAGACTAATCTGCGGATTGTGTTTATTTAAGAACGGGGCAATTCACATGTTATCACAAACTGAACGTCACTTGATGGGGTAAAACGTTGTGGTATGCTTGTCAATAGACTTGTTAATCCATGAGTCGGGAATTGCCCCGTTCTGTAAGAAACTAACTTAGAATTGATTCTGTGTCATAGGTTGAACGTCTTTTGTCGCCACTGTATGACCCAGCTTCTCATTCAAGCTCATTCAAGTGATCTTTATGGTTCAAATATGAGGCGTAATAATTGGTTTAGTTTTGTGACTAAATTCAACAAAAAAGCTAATCGTGGAAATTCATCCATAGTCCGACAAATATAAGCAGCATCAATCTGATCGGCGAGGATCGCCATCATCTGCTAAAAGGCGATGGTATTGTAAGGTGGGGTTTTTGCCCACAACCAGCCGACTCATAGGAATGTACATTTATTCTCTCCACCTGTCAATCACAATGCAATGTACAACTTGTCGTCGGCGGCAACTGGCAATCAACGGAGCGACTGGTCGTTCGATTTCAACGTTTCTCTAGCCCGTAATGTTCACACAGTGTCATCGGTAAACAATATTTATCTTACTTTTAATTGGTCCATACTGATAGCCTAAAATCTTATTTCGGATATACTGAATGCAATTTTTTTTTTTACAAAAATGAGAAAGATTGAAATAACTTGTCGACGTCACACATGTTGCCCTCCTGGAACTCGAACTCGGTAAAAGAAAATATCGAGGTGCTTGTGATCCAACGTTCGTATCCACTACACCACGACATACGAACAACTGTAACAGGCTATTTTGTCACTTTAATCTACTTACGAAAACTTCAAAATTTATGAATCATAACTTTTCATTTTTTAGTATGAAGGGCTCCTTGGATCAAAAAGATCTTCCGGCAGTGGGGATATAATGTTACCACACAACACCAGGTTAAATGACGTTTTGGTCCAAGGGGTCCTTCGCGTCTAATTGCGTGTCTGAAGGACTCGATTTAGACCCTTTTTCACGAAATAGCACAACCTGTGTATTTCAGTTTCATGTGATAACAATAATAACAACGCAATCGCACTGAAACGTTCACATATTATGTACTTATTTTTTCTCTTGCCGTTACATTAAAACATAACTATTTTTAGAGCATTTTATTTTTTCGATTTCAACCGCACCACGTATAGGCAAAAATCCCGCCTTATCGTACCATCACCTTTCACAATTTTGCTGATGCACAAACCAACTGGGCGAATATCGTATGTTCTGTGAACACCAAAGATTCGCTTGAGCCTCTCTGAAATAATAATCCAGGTCTCTCTCATTAGAATGAAAAACACACTAGTCATGCAAACAGCAAACCACTCAATACAGAAATATATTCAGATAAAGTCAGCTCTCGTTTTACCGAAAACATTACCGATGTGTGTCTACCGTGGTACGCCTTACCGTCAGCAGGAACAGTCTCCGTGTTACCGTCAACTTTAATAGACAGAGCCGTGCCATCGTATCTCACTTCCACACATTTCCAATCTCGACCCTGACTCACAAACAAAACCGGAAACATTTAACACAATTGTACATGTACTATAGCAACACATATTTACCCATAACCTGATAAAATTTGCTGAGTGGTGTTCATTAGTTCCGTCTCATTAAAATGTGTAGGAAATCTGATTTATCATATAATGAGTAGCCTATAATATAGTTTGTACTTAAGCTCTTTCATTATACAAATTGGTGAGAACAATGTGTCTAGTCCTTGATTCACTAAATCAGCTGTCGTCCATTAAATAATTTTCGAGTGTATAATTCAAATACCTAATTCATATAACATAATTAGCAAAAATTAAAAAAAAAAAGACAATCATAGTATGAATAAACATAGGCTAGTTTTCACCTGCCTAGATAATAGATACACCTTACTTGTAGACATCCCACGGATATTGACCCTCTCGTATCAGTCACAATTCGTGCTCTCGTTTCCATTGTCGTTCGGTTGAAGGTTATTGCTAGTGAGCATCCACCATTACAGTCCGCATTGGTTACTAGCGCTTCCGGAAGGGTTACTGCACTCTGATTGGCCATTTCCTTGAACCGGAACCGAATGGTGAAGGTGTTTCCAAATCCCACATTGGCATATCTCCAGACCACGATGCGACTACTGCTATTAAAACAGGCGGCCCCCGAACCGACGATACTAGCAGACATGTTCGTGACCAGCGACACTCCTTCCACCTTGATTGGTATCAGATTTCCAGATTTGTCCTTAAAATCTCCATCAAATGGTAGGTAGAGCATCGCATTGCACACTGAAACCAAAGCCACATAGAGAGAGTTGTTCGTCACAGATTTACATCCTGTAGTTCAACACGGGGGAGGAGATCGTACATTGGAAATATAACGTCAATATTGGTTCGTTTATAGTGTCTTCATTTTATCCCTGACTTTTGAAATACTTTTCCGTTGTGGCCTCAGCGAACGCGAATACAAATACAAACAAACTCATCTCGTTACAAAAATGTCTCTCGATTATGTTTAACCATTTGACCGGGATAAGGATTTATCACAAATAGTAACCGTCACATCCAACATTCAATATTCAACCGTCGTCCGTAAATGAATTTCGGGGTCAATAATTAAAAGACCTATTTCGTATAACAGTCAGCACAAGCTGAACCTCCTTGGCGTTTTGACCATGACCTAGGGTGAGGATACTAGACTGATAGGCTTATGTTACAAATAGAATACCATTTATTTTAACCATGTGACATGAATAAAACGGAAAATAGCCGATGTTACCACAAATATGAATTCCAAACCGAGGATATCGAGTTTTTAAGGTATATACTCTTACATTTTCTGCACATTTATTACGGTTCTTACAACAGCGTTAACTTTCAACATTAGCATATTACTTTTGAAATGACAAAGGAAGTCGAATGTTCATTCCATCGCAGTAAAGAAGTTGTTCGGCAGTATGCTGCTCTTGTCCATTACTACGGTTCTTAATCGAGAGTGGTCTTTCAACAGAAGTCCCATCTGAGTCATGTTCATTTTCACTCGTCCATGGGTTTGGCCAGACCATGAAACACTTAGATTGGGCAGCACGACATGAAGTGCGACGTCCAATTTACCACTGCTGCCTTTCCAAAGACCGAGTGTATGACGGTATCATGTTGTTGTGTGTCAAGCCGCAATCAGATGGCTCAAAAGCAAATTGACTGCAAGTTTAGTGTTGTTAATTGTTGCGATCTATAGCATTCTGTTTTCTGTTGAAATACTTTGCAGGAACAGGAACAATAACAATGCTGGAGTAAGTCTTTGCTGCCTTGAAATGAACATTCGACGGTGTGTCTAAAAGTCAACGGCTATCGTCGAAAGCCCACGCCCAACTACGAACCGTAATATTGCGAATGTTTCGTGTTACATGCAGTACCGTAGACTAATAAATCGACTGTTCGTCTTTTCAAACCAAAATGGCGAAATGATAATCATTTACAGTTTAAAACAACTGAAACCAATATTTTATTTTGTCCAGAGTATGGAAGCAATTTATTACCAGCTTTTTGAAACCAATGTCCCATGGCCTAACTACACTATGAAATTGAATTGTATTTACTAAATGTCATGGAATGAGTACAACTTTCCAATATTACCTCTCCTTCCAATAGATAAAATATATTATATACGCCCTTGGTATATTTAATATGGAATGAACTATCCTCTTCATTACATGGTCAATATACAAGAAATCTTCTCTATTTTGCACATTTTCAAGGCAAGGATGATTCGAGATGAAATGCATTTTACCAGACATTGAATTTAATTGATTTTAGAAACGTTATCGGTGATTCTAGTCAACAAGGGTTGACCGAACAGTTGTTCATTGCAATTTTTCACATGGCGAGGTGGCCAGACAAGGAAATGGAGTCTATAGTACAACGCTTTTCTCTCCGGATCGTTATATAGCACCACAACATCTGTAGTCTCCATACGATAAACACGGTCTGCCTCCACATTTCGTGAAACATGCAGACTCACACGCCCATAAAGGGAAGCATTAATTGCATGGTTGTTGTGTTCTACAACCCACAATCTCGTGAAGCAAAGGTACTTTCCAAGGTTATGTATCAGTTAGCCTTATAAGACGCCAAGCGAATGCCTTGGCGTCTTATCTCGGTGGTTGAAAGTGAAACAAAAACACAAGAAACGTTTACAAAAATACTTACTTCCAAACCTTTTACACTCCCATGAGTATGTCCTTTCTGTTCTATGATCACATAACTGTGAATGAATGGTGTCATTGGAGTGTTTATATGCCTTGTGCAAAGCACAGGAACGGAAACATTTTATCAACAATTTTTCCGGTCTCCTCCATTTTCGATTCACGCCATGTTTGTGTAATGCGCATGTGTCGAGCAAAACAACATCCGGTAAAAAACGCACATGACCATCCTCCCCACAGCGCATGCTCCATTTCGCAGGCTCCATTATCCATCCCTGCCTCCAATAGCGGAGGTTGACCTTTACTATACGTTGCTATGACGTATAGGGGAAAACCCACGTACACACGGTTCAGTTTGAATCCGACCGAACAACTCCTGCTTTGCACATGAGCGAACTACTTTTCATATGCTCTGTCCAGATAAACAGGGAAAATAATCTCCAGATAATTCTGTTCAATGCTAGGTCAACAGAGGTATTATGCAGACTTGAAAAGTAATCGAAATATTCGGCAAACATCTATTTTACTATATATGATGTCACTTCCGGCGATGTGCGCAAAGGCCCCGAACCAGGTCCAAAAATCTGACTGGTGGCTGGGTACTATTAGACCCCCAACGAGGTGGTTGGCACATGGCTAGTTAAACCACGCCCACCACGTGTAGCCATGTGCGTTATTAACCCGATGTTGTTTTGCTGGACACATGCGCATTACACAAACATGGCGTGGATCGAAAATCGAGGAGGCCGAAAAAATTGTTGATAAAATGTTTCCGTTCTTGTGCTTTGCACAAGGCATATAAACACCCAATGACACCATTCACTCACCGTTAGGTGATCATAGAACGGAAAGGACATACTCGGGAAAGTGTAAGAGGTTTGGAACTAAGTATTTTTGTAAACGTTTCTTATGTTTTGTTTCACTTTCAACTACCGAGATAAGACGCCAAGGCTTTCGCTTGGCGTCTTACAAGGCTAGGTATCAATGTGACCGTTCCGCTATGTGCATTTCACCAAGCAGAATACTGCCGAACAAATTCTTTATTGGGATGGAATGAACATTCGAAATCCTTTGTCATTCTAAAAGTAATATGTTAACGCTGGTGTAAGAACCGTAATAAATATACTGAGCTAATGAATTCCTCTTCTATAAGTCTATATATTGACGGACCCCAGTATGAGAAACCTTAATAATTCATAAGGGTTTCCGCGTCCAAATTCGAAAAAGCATATAAAATAATTATATGTACCAGCATAAAACGCGTCCTCGGGACGGAGAACGAGAGTAATTGTGAGCATGCGCACTGGCGCAGACTAGAATGGTAAAACAGGTGATAAAGTCGCAATTGATATTTGAAAATGTTATGTAACTCGAACCTCTCTTATTCAACTTTCTCTTCATATTTCTCATGACTTTTTCGGATCTTCTGTCCAAAGATAGGGAAGGGGATACTTAATTCTTGGTAATCTGCAAATCCATTCATAGCTGACATCAGATAAATGATATCTCTTAAGTCCATATGTTTTTTATTCATAAGGTCTAGTTAGTTAAAGTTACGCAGACATTCAAGTTCATTGTATAAGGATTACACACAAGAAGCACACAGTACAGACTGTGAAGCACGCAGTACAGACTGTGAAGCAGACACGATTATCGTTTGAATCAGAATCAAGTTGAGTCTGGATTTAAATCGTATAGTGTCTAAAATCAACATAGATCAAACGCTGATAAATCGTATTGGGATCAAATATATTGGGGAAAACTAAATGAGGTCTACAATGAATTATCTACTGTTACAGCAAATGGAGGACCATCAAGGAGGATATGATGTGGGGAATCGTGACAGATCATATAATAATCCACGACCTTATGACGAAAGCCAGAACAGAATACCATGATGTCATAGGATCACGCCACGGTAACGCATCAGTTATTATATATTCGTTCAAGGCATTCGGAAACAGTTCAAGTTCAGTTCAAGTTGTCGTTCACTTTAATAATCCCAACAATTTCGTTATTATGTCTCTGTTCCTATCTTGGACGACTAGAGTGAAAAGGTAGGAAGGTAGTCTTTTCGCCTTTACACGAACCCTCAGCCGTCTATCGTAAACGCCGTGCAACGGCTCTCCGTTTTTCTCTTTTTTTTCTTTTTTCTATTATTATTATTATTATCATTATTATTATTATTAGATTCAACAAGTTTACAGCAAATGATTGTGGAATATATTCATATTATAGAAATTACTTTGTTGCAGAAACTTATAAAACAGGGCTATTCCACCAAGCGCCTCCACTCAAAGTTTCTCAAATTTGGCGATACATATCGCATGCTGATAGCAAAATACGAACGTAGCGTGCAAGATCTATGACGTTACGTTTCGCAACTTGTGTCTAATTCCGCTTAACCCGGGGCTAGGGGCCGTATGAACCCATGTACTTTAAGATCCTCATGGTACTCATATGAACAGTCACAATCAAAGCGTGACTGAAGTACATCATTTTTAGATGACGACTCTATAACGAATAATATGGATTAAGAATACTGATCAGCGATACGGATTTGATATTTTGGAACATCATGATGTCTTGCCGGCATCATTGAAAATTGTTGACCGCTTCTCTCTTGCAGGAAACAAGCCTATGTTTATGTATACTTTTGTCTTTTGAATTTGGTGCTAATACTGTTATATGGAAATGGAATAGGTCTTTGGATTATGGACGCGGATATTCTCTAATGGACGACGGCTGGATTATGAATGACGGACTAGACGCTTGTAATTACAACTATTTAGTTATCGATGGGAATAAAACCCCTCGGGGCTTGTTCTATCCATATGTAAATATGTAACAGGAGTTTATTAAGCTACTTGTGACAGGTGACATGAAAACTGAGCGACTGACCAAATGCACATCGTGGCATTTTTTTTTTATTTTTTTTTTGTAATATGGTGGCTGCATTCACAAAAGTATGTTTTCAGCTTTGATTAATGAGAGATGATGATTTCATCTATTTCGTCGTCGGGGGTAGATTGTTCCATACCCGAGGTCGGAGGTAGATTGTTCCATACCCGAGGTCGGGGTAGATTGTTCCATACCCGAGGTCGGGGGTAGATTGTTCCATACCCCGAGGTCGGGGGTAGATTGTTCCATACCCGAGGTCGGGGGTAGATTGTTCCATACCCGAGGTCGGGGGTAGATTGTTCCATACCCGAGGTCGGGGGTAGATTGTTCCATACCCGAGGTCGGGGGTAGATTGTTCCATACCCGAGGTCCTGATCAGTTGATAGTGTGAAAAGACAAGTTTGAACAATGAAATAGAAGGTACAGATTTTTATCGTGATTTCTAGTGTTATATTGATGCATGTCTGATTGTCTGAAAACATGAAATGACTGTTACTCACTGTCCGGCGGTGGTACAAAGCGCACGTGTTTGGAACACAGACAGGTGTTGCTCTCATAAGCGGTTCCCGGGGCACATTCTCGGAATATGGCCAGCTGTTCTGTAAGCTCCTCGAAAAACTTGGTCTCATCAGGTGGAAAGACACGCCGGTTACAAGCTGATGAAAACAACACAGCAGATATGGATAACTATTCGGATAAGTATACTACTACTCAAATGGTGACATAATATTTTATAACGGATGTTCCGATATGCATTTGGGTTGTGTGCTTTTCTAAACATTTGAATTTCATTTACTGTCTATTTATTTTTACCATTTTACCGGCATACTCGTTTCCATTCACAGGTTGGACGATAAATAAATAATAAATAACTATTTGACATATTCCGCTCATGAATATGGGACAATACGTGGAGGAGTTGAAACGAGAGTAATGATCGTCATAAACAGAGATATTTGAAGTAAGTCGAGATGTCTATAAACCCTACCAGGACGAGGGCGCCCCCTATCAAACGTGTACTCTATTTCCAGAAAGACGAAAAATCGAGAACTGAGTCTCCGGGGCTTTGTATAGGGTTATTTCTTAATGGGGTTATCTTGAGCGTATTTGCAAATCTTTTATTTGCTTTAAAATGAGGAAAAGTGGGCAAAAACTATATATTATTATCATTTACTGATTTATCATGCAGATTTTAAGTAGAAAATACATCATTAAAAGATAATTCGGAAAATCTGACGGAAAAATCGACCAAGATTTTTTTTTTGCATTACGTCACTGTGACGTCATCAGAGTGGCTATCTCGTTTTTTTTCTTCTTCTTCTTTACACTTTCTTACCCAAGGGTAAAGTTTGCTAAGTTTCAGTCCCAGCTCAAGGGATGAGAACAGTATTTAGGAGGGGGGGGGGGGGCGCCTAATGGCACCCAACCCCCAGGCCAGATAGGATTAAATACAATCATCTCAGAAATGAGAGTGAAACTGATATACAGAACAGTCTAAGTCACACTGGCGCATCCATTATAGTAGCCACTGTATACTATACATACTGTGAGCATCCTCCATAATGCAGGGCTGTATACTCCGTAGACTCCGTAGTCGAATTTGCCAGAGGAACCATGACTAGGGACGATGGCTGTAAGGGACAAGCACTATAACATACCTGTAACATTGAAGCGTTCTTTGGGCGGACACTCGTCCGTACACTCGGTCGAACTCCTGCATCCAATACCTGGAACGACAGCTTGACCAACCGGGCAGCAATCGGAAGCAACACTTCTTCCGAAATCACAGAACAAAATCCCTCGACAATTGTCCGGGTGAGCGACTTCCCCATTAGGACTTATTGAACAACGATCTGCCAACAAATTGACAAAAGCCTAATTGGCAATATGGACTATGTCAATACAACACAATCTATGAGTTTACGTGTTAAAGTGGCTGATGGTCAGGGAACTTGACCATTGACCTCAATTTTGATACGCGACACATCACTTCCCACTAATGCATCAACTCACAAAATGTTATGTTCAATGGTTTCCTGATTTGTGTAGCCCCAGTGGCCTTGACCTTTGATCTTTCTTGTTTGCGGTATTCATGAAATTTGTTCACAATTCACATCCGTGGATTATTTTTTTTATTTTTTTTGTCATTGTTTTGAATAATTTTCTGCTTGGAGCGGACACCGTGATTTTGAACTGTGACCAATTTGACCTTTGATAATTTCCTTACCTGGCACGTACGTCTCTTATCTATGTATACAATCAAACTAAAAATCAATATCGATAATTTCCTGATATTTAAGCGAACTTTGACCTTTTGGTACTCGACATTTGCGTGGCCCCATAGTTATCTTGACCAAATTTGAGAGAAATTTGTCAATTTGTTGAAAAGTTCGGAAACTAAATAAGAAAAGCCGCTAGAGAGATAAGGAGGAGAAGCTATAGCTGACGTAGTCCGCTTATCTGTTAACACTAGGCTATTTGATGGGTAACATGTACTGTATTTGCTGCGGACTTCCTCAACAAATAAAGAAGTTTCTAACCATAAAATACCATAGTTTTATATTCGCCAACTTGCAAATGTAGATCTTTAAGACACTTGAACATTTTGAAAAAAATATGAAGAGATTCTGATACAACCTACATGCATTATTCTTCTGAATAAATGATCATAAGCACATTATTATGCCCTTTCCATTCCTTCTATTTCTTTAAAATGGGCATTCCAGTGATGATAATAATATGCAACAACCGAAAAGTCTGGGAGAGAGACAAAAGTTCGAAATAAACAACATATCAAATACGGTTTCTCAACAAATAACATAATGTTCACAGGGCTTCAGCAAGAACTACCTGATACGTTATCTTACCTTGAGGGCAGAAAACATCATTAGGGAATCTACAGATCAGGTCACGTTGACTCCAGAACAAACCGAAAGGACATCTTCGCCGTACAGGTACCAACCGTGTTCCGTCATAGAAACAATGGTAGAAGAGGTTACATTCACTTTCGTGTGGATTGTATCCTACGCCGTTCCAGAACGTACAGTTGTCGCAAACACGGGAATCTGTTCAATCAAGCGAATATTTCTCACTCAGCCAACTGATTATTTCATCGTGGTGTGTAGCTATTCTGCCTTTTAATATTACGTATGCGTTAGAAGTGGTGGACATCCTGAATACTACAGTGGGGTCAATAATCGCATTGATTTGCTTAGTTAGATATCAGCTGTCTCTATTTGAAAGAAAACATATTTCTTGTGCTTCATCGATGTACGGTGTATCTTTTGGCCTGCTGAATATCCTATAACTTGAATTGTGATATAACACGCTGATAAACCGTTTGCATAATTCCAAGGTTATCGAATCATTTCATCGCGTATCGCATAAATTCACAGGAAAACATGCGTACGTGAGTCTGTTGCCGTATTTTGTTTAGAATGTTAGTCGTTGACAAATTATTATTAGTCCCGTAGAAGGGAATAATGATACTTTACATTTCAAAAATGAACGCAAAAACAGACACAATCTGATTTTTTTCTGCGAGTTTGTGTGATACACTTTGAATTTATGATACCCGGAAAATGGAGACTTGCTTATATTGTGCTCAGACGGAGTGTGCAGTGAGGCGTGACCCGCTCTGGGCGTCGTCTGTGAATTTCTGGGTGGTTGATTTACGATTCTCCCTGTGCTTTAACTTCGACATATTCTCAACATAACGTTATAATATTCATTATGATAAGCGTAATCGCCCACTCTTCAAATAGTAGGGTTATTTGATGCATATTTACCACATTTATACCAGTTATCAATGATTAAAAACTTGCCTTCATGTTTTAACACAGGAAGAAACTAAAATCGTTTACCCAGAATTTTGCAGAACGGGTCACGCCTCCGTCTGAGTCCGATATCGGGAAGCTCTCGTTTTGGCAAACGGTTCTGCAGTGTATATATATAGTAATTGTAACTGTAATTCTAGATAATTGAATCGTAGACTGATATGTATATTTGGCACGATTTGTTCGGCTGTTATTGTTACATTGGAAACTTGAATACTGTTAGCCTTTCCCCAAACTCGACAAACCCAACTGAGCATAGAGGTGTACTCACCATCGGGTATGGCGGCTGTTGGAAATGTCGATGGGGGAATACGCGCGAATGTAGTAGCATCTGTTGTTGGCGGTGTAGAAGGCGTTCTTATCGTCGATGCTGTTGGGCCACGTGTATCGGGAGGGGTTATCAGTAGACTCGGTGATGTTGGGTCCTTGGGTATAGGTGGAGTTATGGTAGCGACCTCACCAGTCGGACCGGCTGTGATAATAGATATTAACGTAGTTCTGAAGGGGCCTAATGTGATGGGAGTTGATGAGGTCTCTCGCGGATTTGGTATGAGAACAAGCTTCGTTGTACCAACCGTAGGAGGACCAGATGGGCGGAGTGTAATGGGTGGAAAGCTACTTGGTCCTGACGCCGGAGTAGTTATGCTTGGACGACGGGTGTTATCTAATCTTGAAGCAGGTGTATTCATCATCGCCTGAGGGGTGGGATCTTGTTCAGGAGGAGCAGGTGTAGGGATGCCTGGAGAATGGGTGTCGCCTGGGGCTGGAGCAGTAGGCGTACGGCCGGGTGGTAGAGGAGTGCCGCCTGGGCCTGGAGGAGCAGGCGTATGACCAGGCGGAGAAGGGGTGTCTCCTGGGCCTGGAGGAGCAGGCGTATCATTGAACAAAGGAGGGTCTGGATACCCAGTCGTACGGACAAGCGGAGAAGGGGTATCGACATGGTCTGGAGGAACCGGCGTATGACCGGGTGGAGAAGGGGTGTCTCCTGGGCCTGGAGGAACAGACGTATGATCAAGAAGAGGATGGGTATCGCCAGAGTCTGGATGCCCAGTCGTACGGTAAGGTGGAGAAGGGGTACCGCCTGGACCTGGAGAAGGGGTATGACCTGGGTCTGGAGAAACACGAGAACGTTCGGTTGGTGTAGGGGTGTCCCCTGGAGGAGCAGGCGTATGGCCGAGCGGAGGATGGGTGTCGGCTGAGCCTGGAAGAGCAGGCGTATGATCGACCGGAGGAGGAATATGGCGAGTATCTGGATGCCCAGTCGTACGGCCTGGCGGAGAAGGAGTGTCACCGTGGTCTGGAGGAACAGGCGCATGACCAGGCGGAGAAGTGGTGTCTCCTTGGCCTGGAGGAGCAGGCGTATGATCAAGAGGAGGATGGGTATCGCCAGACCCTGGATGCTCAGTCGTACGGTCAGGCGGAGGAGTGGTATCGCCTGGACCGGGAGGACCAGAAGTACGTTCGAGCGGGGGAAGGGTGTCGCTCGGGCCTGGAGGTGCAGCCGTACGACCGGGCGGAGAAGGGGTGTCACTTGGGCCTGGAGGAACAGGAGTACGGTCGGGTGGTGCAGCGGTATCCCGTGGCCCTGGGGAAGCAGAAGTACGGCCGAGCGGAAGAGGGGTGTCTCCTGGGCCTGGAGGAGCATTTGTACGGCCGGGAGGAGAAGGGGTATCGCCTGGGCTTGGAAACGCAGGTGTAATGCCAGGCAGAGGAGGGGTGTGGCCTTGGCTCGGAGGAGTAGGCGTACGGTCGGGTGGGGCGGACTTTCGGCCTGGCGGGGTAGGGATGTCGACTGGGACTGGATGAAGAGGCGTGCGTCCGGGTGGCGCAATGGTGTCAGCTGGACCCGGAGGAGCAGGCGTACGGTCAGGTGGTGCAATGGAGTCCCGTGGGCCTGGAGGAGCAGGCGTACGGCCGAGCGGAGGAGGGGTGTCTCCTGGGCCTGGAGTAGCAGGTGTTTGACCTGCCGGAGAAGGGGTGTCGCCTGGGCCTAGAGGACCAGTCGTGCTCTCGGCGGGTGCAGTGGTGTCACCTGGGCCTGGAGGAGCAGGCGTACGGTCAGGTGGTGCAATGGAGTCCCGTGGGCCTGGCGGAGCAGGCGTACGGCCGAGCGGAGGAGGGGTGTCTCCTGGGCCTGGAGTAGCAGGTGTTTGATCTGCCGGAGAAGGGGTGTCGCCTGGGCCTAGAGGAACAGTCGTACGCTCGGCGGGTGCAGTGGTGTCACCTTGGCCTGGAGGAGCAGGTGTACGGCCGGGAGGTAAAAGGGTGTCGACTGGGCCTGGAGAAGCAGACGTACGGCCGGGAGGAGAAGGGGTGTCGCCTGGGCTTGGAAGCGCAGGTGTACGGCCAGGCGGCGGAGGAGTGGCGCCTGGACCTGCAGGAGCAGGCGTTCGGCCTGGAGGAGATGGCGTGTCATCTGGGCCTGAAGGGACAGTCGTACGTCCGGGCGGAGAAGTGGTATCTCCTGGGCCTGGAGGAACAGGAGTACGGTCAGGTGGTGCAGTGGTATCTCGTGGGCCTGGGGGAGCAGGCGTACGGTCGAGCGGAGAAGGGGTGTCTCCTGGGCCTGAAGGAACAGGAGTACGGTCGGGTGGTGCAGCGGTATTCCGTGGGCCTGGGGAAGCAGAAGTACGGCCGAGCGGAAGAGGGGTGTCTCCTGGGCCTGGAGGAGCATTTGTACGGCCGGGAGGAGAAGGGGTATCGCCTGGGCTTGGAAGCGCAGGTGTAATGCCAGGCAGGGGAGGGGTGTGGCCTTGGCTTGGAGGAGTAGGCGTACGGTCGGGTGGGGCGAAGGTGTCACTTGGGCCTGGAGGAGCAGGTGTACGGCCGAGGGGTGAAAGGGTGTCGACTGGGACTGGAGAAGCAGGTGTTCGACCTGCCGGAGAAGGGGTGTCGCCTGGGCCTAGAGGAACAGTCGTACTCTCGGCAGATGCAGTGGTGTGACCTTGGCCTGGAGGAGCAGGCGTACGGTCAGGTGGTGCAATGGAGTCCCGTGGGCCTGGCGGAGCAGGCGTACGGCCGAGCGGAGGAGGGGTGTCTCCTGGGCCTGGAGTAGCAGGTGTTTGACCTGCCGGAGAAGGGGTGTCGCCTGGGCCTAGAGGACCAGTCGTGCTCTCGGCGGGTGCAGTGGTGTCACCTGGGCCTGGAGGAGCAGGCGTACGGTCAGGTGGTGCAATGGAGTCCCGTGGGCCTGGCGGAGCAGGCGTACGGCCGAGCGGAGGAGGGGTGTCTCCTGGGCCTGGAGTAGCAGGTGTTTGATCTGCCGGAGAAGGGGTGTCGCCTGGGCCTAGAGGAACAGTCGTACGCTCGGCGGGTGCAGTGGTGTCACCTTGGCCTGGAGGAGCAGGTGTACGGCCGGGAGGTAAAAGGGTGTCGACTGGGCCTGGAGAAGCAGACGTACGGCCGGGAGGAGAAGGGGTGTCGCCTGGGCTTGGAAGCGCAGGTGTACGGCCAGGCGGCGAAGGAGTGTCGCCTGGACCTGCAGGAGCAGGCGTTCGGCCTGGAGGAGATGGCGTGTCATCTGGGCCTGAAGGAACAGTCGTACGTTCGGGCGGAGAAGTGGTATCTCCTGGGCCTGAAGGAACAGGAGTACGGTCAGGTGGTGCAGTGGTATCTCGTGGGCCTGGGGGAGCAGGCGTACGGTCGAGCGGAGAAGGGGTGTCTCCTGGGCCTGAAGGAACAGGAGTACGGTCGGGTGGTGCAGCGGTATCCCGTGGCCCTGGGAAAGCAGAAGTACGGCCGAGCGGAAGAGGGGTGTCTCCTGGGCCTGGAGGAGCATTTGTACGGCCGGGAGGAGAAGGGGTATCGCCTGGGCTTGGAAGCGCAGGTGTAATGCCAGGCAGGGGAGGGGTGTGGCCTTGGCTTGGAGGAGTAGGCGTACGGTCGGGTGGGGCGAAGGTGTCACTTGGGCCTGGAGGAGCAGGTGTACGGCCGAGGGGTGAAAGGGTGTCGACTGGGACTGGAGAAGCAGGTGTTCGACCTGCCGGAGAAGGGGTGTCGCCTGGGCCTAGAGGAACAGTCGTACTCTCGGCGGGTGCAGTGGTGTCACCTTGGCCTGGAGGAGCAGGCGTACGGTCAGGTGGTGCAATGGAGTCCCGTGGGCCTGGCGGAGCAGGCGTACGGCCGAGCGGAGGAGGGGTGTCTCCTGGGCCTGGAGTAGCAGGTGTTTGACCTGCCGGAGAAGGGGTGTCGCCTGGGCCTAGAGGACCAGTCGTGCTCTCGGCGGGTGCAGTGGTGTCACCTGGGCCTGGAGGAGCAGGCGTACGGTCAGGTGGTGCAATGGAGTCCCGTGGGCCTGGCGGAGCAGGCGTACGGCCGAGCGGAGGAGGGGTGTCTCCTGGGCCTGGAGTAGCAGGTGTTTGATCTGCCGGAGAAGGGGTGTCGCCTGGGCCTAGAGGAACAGTCGTACGCTCGGCGGGTGCAGTGGTGTCACCTTGGCCTGGAGGAGCAGGTGTACGGCCGGGAGGTAAAAGGGTGTCGACTGGGCCTGGAGAAGCAGACGTACGGCCGGGAGGAGAAGGGGTGTCGCCTGGGCTTGGAAGCGCAGGTGTACGGCCAGGCGGCGGAGGAGTGGCGCCTGGACCTGCAGGAGCAGGCGTTCGGCCTGGAGGAGATGGCGTGTCATCTGGGCCTGAAGGGACAGTCGTACGTCCGGGCGGAGAAGTGGTATCTCCTGGGCCTGGAGGAACAGGAGTACGGTCAGGTGGTGCAGTGGTATCTCGTGGGCCTGGGGGAGCAGGCGTACGGTCGAGCGGAGAAGGGGTGTCTCCTGGGCCTGAAGGAACAGGAGTACGGTCGGGTGGTGCAGCGGTATTCCGTGGGCCTGAGGAAGCAGAAGTACGGCCGAGCGGAAGAGGGGTGTCTCCTGGGCCTGGAGGAGCATTTGTACGGCCGGGAGGAGAAGGGGTATCGCCTGGGCTTGGAAGCGCAGGTGTAATGCCAGGCAGGGGAGGGGTGTGGCCTTGGCTTGGAGGAGTAGGCTTACGGTCGGGTGGGGCGAAGGTGTCACTTGGGCCTGGAGGAGCAGGTGTACGGCCGAGGGGTGAAAGGGTGTCGACTGGGACTGGAGAAGCAGACGTACGGCCGGGAGAAGGGGTGTCGCCTGGGCTTGGAAGCGCAGGTGTACTGCCAGGCCGAGAAGGGGTGTCGCCTGGGCCTAGAGAAACAGTCGTACGCTCGGCAAGTGCAGTGGTGTCACCTTGGGCTGGCGGAGCAGGCGTACGGTCAGATGGCGCAAAGGTGTCACTTGGGCCTGGAGGAGCAGGCGTACGACCGGAAGGAGATAGGGTATCGACTGGGCCTGGAGAAACAGACGTACGGCCGGGAGAAGAAAGGTTCTCGGCTGGGCTTGAAAGCGCAGGCGTACGGTCGGCCGTAGAAGGGGTGTCGATTCCGCCTGGAGGAACAGGCGTACGGCCGGGCGGGGGAGGGGAGTCGACTTTATCTGGAGGAGCAGACGTACTACCGGGCAGAGGGGTATCTCCTGGGCCTGGGGCAGGCGTGCGACCTGGCGGAGAAGGGGTGTCGCCTGGGCCTAGAGGAACAGTCGTACGCTCGGCGGATGCAGTGGTGACACCTTGACCTGGAGGAGCAGGCGTACGGTCAGGTGGGGCAAAGGTGTCACTTGGGCCTGGAGGAGCAGGCGTACGGCCGAGCGGAGGAGGAGTGTCGCTTGGGCCTGGAGTAGAATTCGTACGGCCGGGAGGAGATAGGGTGCTGACTAGGCCTGGAGAAGCAGACGTACGGCCGGGAGAAGAAGTGTTGTCGCCTGGGCTTGGAAGCGCAGATGTACGATCATGCAGGGGAGGGGTGTGACCTTGGCCTGGAGGATTAGGCGTACGGTCGAGCGGAGGGGGAGTGTCGCCTGAGCCTGGAGGAGCAGGCGTACGGTCGGGTGTAGGAGGGATGTCGCTTGTGCCTGGAGGAACAGGCGTACGGTCGGGCGGAGGAGGGGAGTCGACTTGATGTGGAGGAGCAGACGTACTACTGGGCAAAGGAGGGGTGCCGCCTGGGCCTGGAGGTTCAAGCGTATGGCTAGGCGGGGGAGGGGTGTCATCAAGGGTAGTGTCCGCGGGGCTCGGAGGCGCAGGTGTGCGTGCGGGAGGAGGAAGGTTTTCACCTAGGCCTGGAGGTGCAGTCGTAATTACGACCGCAGGCGTGGTGCTTCCTGGGCCTGGAAGAATAGCCGTACGAGATGTGATATCAGGTCCAGGTTCGGATTTGCAAGTACAAGCCAACATGGGCCCCGTTGTAGCATTTGATAGAAAGATTTGCTTTTGGCCGGTTGTCGTGTCGGGCGTCTGAACTATAAAAGCTGGAACTGATTTCGTTGAATCGGAGGATTCTGATTCAAGCGGCACGCATACCAGGGAAGTCGTAGTTGACGACACTACCTTTGTTGTTGGTATCCTTCCTGGGTTCACGTCTCCGTCTGTCTTTTCTGCTGTTTTTGTCAAGGCTCCTGAATTTGGACCTGGAAGTAATTTCGATTCAAAGATGATGAACAATGTCTTCTACAGTTATGACAGTCCCCATCTTCCCATCACATATCCCACAATGATTTGAATATTTAACCTACTGAATGCACGTTGTCTAAAATACTCGATATCGAATGCTAGTATGTTGGCGTCCAGACCACAACTCGGACAGAGATTTATGAACATGTTAAGGGTAATGAATAACTAGCAATGCCAGCTGTATTCAATCAACCAACCGGTAGCACTGGGGGTTTTTTTCATGCCAATCATCTACTTTGTGACAATTCGATAGAGAGAGAGAGAAAGTTAAGGTTTAACGTCGCGTTCAGCAACATTTCAGCTATATAACGACTATCAAACAAAATTCGTGGCAATTCGATATGCAGCACGGCATGAAAACAAAATTTAGAAGTCAGGGGGCATTAATGAGTCCTCTACCTTCACAGATAATCCTAGCAGTAGAAAGCACCAAATTCTCCAAACTGTCAAAGTTAGGGACGAGGAACGTGAGGTTCGAAGCGGAGGCCATTGCTCTCAGCGCATCAACGTCAATTTCTGTTCCGATCCCAATGGATAGAATGGTAATACCGTCAAGTTTGGCCATATCAGCCTGCGTCTGGGTCTCAGCGGGTTGCTTTGCCCGACCATCAGTCAATACCACAGCAACTTTTTCAACCCCTGCTCGACCACTGGCCTCGAACATTTGACGCATATGCTGTATGGCTAAATGTGTATTTGTCCCACCTTGCTCATGTGGTAATTTTTGTATCTCACTTATCAGTTGCGATGACGTCTTGAATGGGTCGAGTGGTATAGATTCCAAAGTTCTGCTAAACACTATTGCTCCCACCATAAATCCGTTAACCGGACCGAGAGGAAGCCGTAGCAAGACCTGCGTAACGAAGTTGATTTCTCGCTGAAAGGACGACACGGAGATACTGTCCGACCCATCCCAGATAAGAATCACATCCTTCGGTTGTCTACAGTCTGAAGATAGGAATAATCTTACTGTACAATTTTAAACTAATTATCATGATTATTAGTCATTTGTACCAGCGCTTCATCTTCATATAACGTGGCTGCTAGTTCGAACTGATACACCCTGTTTATTCTATGTTTCTACTTGGGAATGTTGAAATACATACATTATTGTTCACATGGACATATCATTCGCCACGATTTATCAGTTTTCATGTTACATTTGAAACAGCCAGAACATAAACATAGGTATTTTATGCAAATTTTAAGCATGGAGAGACACTATCTTAGTTTTGCCTAACTTGCCGGCGATTCTCGGTTCTCGGCAATTGCTAGTGTCACATGAGATAGAATTGTCTGGAGGCACAATGGGAGACAACTCAGATCCAATGTTGGTATGGAAATTGGTGCACAATAATTAAGCTTCTATCACGTGAAACTATATTTAGAATACGGGGCAATTGGACAAGCTTACTTCTCTCATGTTACAGGTCTTAGAATATCCTGTTACACATAATTGTTTGTGGTTAAATTTCTCTAACTGCAGTTTACAAACTGCATAATTTCTTCAAGCTATATCGTTTCGGATGAAATCATCTGGCGAACATCTTACTGTTTGCAAGAGGCGTCACATCTCTGCATCAATTAATGAGTTCAGACAATAAATTAGGAATACTAATCATCGGAAGACTATTTGATTTACAAATTTTGTTCCGCATATGAACTGCTGATCCTTCTGCTGAAAATAGTGTAACAATTGCTGAATTTAAGTGTGATTTGGTAGATATTGAGAAGGAACCTGATATAAAAACAAATAATAATCAAATGATGACAGGCATGCAATCTAATTACGCGTAAGAGCATTTCAAAATGCAACACCCCCACCTCTGGACAATGAGTCATTGAACCCTGCCTGCTAATACAGATCCAAATTCTGTAGACAGAAATGTTGTTCCATTTGAGAATAGCACGGGTATCGCATTTGCAGAGTAGAATGTGATATTTTTGTAGCTGGAAATGGTGAGTTGATAAGCAGCTAGTTAAATCGGTTGTTATATGTGGTTTATCTCAAATCAAGAAATTCTCCTTGTCGTTTTCAATATAGTTTTCATAGTATTCTCGTCAGATATTCTATATCTAGGGCGTTTTCTGCATCTCAGTTCCTCTATTAGCGTGAATGTCCTTATATTGTGCTTTCGACCCCTAACCCGAGCTGAGTGAAAGACGACAGAATAGAAGTAATAGCAGAGGCGCGCTTTGGTTGTATTTTGAGATCAGCGTGTGGTCAACATTTCAGAAAGGATCCTAAATGCTATCCTGGTGACAGTCAGATTAATAATATATGGGTTATAGCGTATTATAACATCGGGTGTGCAGTGATGTTACCAGTAGTGTATATAGAGCAAATTCGACAACATTTCACCCGGATGTAACTATGACGTCACAACTGAATGATTTTGTAACGAGGCTTTTGATTGGTTGAATTGTAAGTGTGAGGTTGAATTTGATTGGTTGAGGTGTCGTCCCTGTTGTAAAGCAAGATGGTGGGTGTCGGCCCTGTTGTAAAGCAAGATGGCGGCGTGGTTCGGGCATGTTCGGGCATGTTCGGGCAAAAAAAAAGTTCCGGCAAAAAAAAAAAAAAAAAAAATGTATTCATGCGCGGTGATGCGGTTTGGCCGTGGTTTTGGCGGTGATTCGGTCTCGGGAAAAAGCTTCCGCGGAGAAAAAGTAGTCCCTAGATAAAATGGTCCGATGGGGTCGAGTGAGGTATCAAAGTGAAGGTTAGGTGAAGGAGCATCTAATGGGCTGGGTGTGGGGTTGAAATATCGTCATTCTGCGCATGCGCGGCGGCCGAAGGGTATGAAAATAGCCTTTTTGGATCTAGGGGAGCCCCTAAGGGTCCGATGGGGTCGAGTGAGGTATCAAATTGAAGGTTAGGTGAAGGGGCATCTGATGGGCTGGGCGCGGGGTTGAACTATCGGCATTCTGCGCATGCGCGGAGGCCAAAGGGTATGAAAATAGCCTTTTTGGAGCTAGGAGATTGACTACTGGTCCAGTGGGGTCGAGTGAGGTATCGATGTGAAGCATTCGTGAAGGGGCATCTGATGGGCTGGGTGTGGGGTTGAAATATCGGCATTCTGCGCATGCGCGGTGGCCCAAGGGTATGGAAATAGCGGTTTTGGAGCTAGGGGAGTCCCTAATGGGCCAATGGAGTCGTATGAGGTATCAAAGTGAAGCATTCGTGAAGGGGCATCTGATGGACTGGGTGTGGGGTTGAACTATCGGCATTCTGCGCATGCGTGGTGGCCCAAGGGTATGGAAATAGCCGTGTTGGAGCTAGGGGAGCCCGTAATGGACCAATGGGGTCGAGTGAGGTATCAAAGTGAAGCATTCGTGAAGGGGCATCTGATGGGCTGGATATGGGGTTGAACTATCGGCATTCTGCGCATGCGCGGTGGCCCAAGGGTATGGAAATAGCCGTGTTGGGAGCTAGGGCAGCCCCTAATGGACCAATGGGGTCGAGTGAGGTATCAAAGTGAAGCTTATGTGAAGGGGCATCTGATGGGCTGGGTGTGGGGTTGAACTATCGGCATTCTGCGCATGCGCGGTGGCCCAAGTGTATGAAAATAGCCGTGTTGGGATGTAGGGGAGCCCCTAATGCACCAATGGGGTCGAGTGAGGTATCTAAGTGAAGCATTCGTGAAGGGGCATCTGATGGGTTGGGTGTGCGGTAGGAATATCATTCTGCGCATGCGCAGATGCATGTCCAATCAGAAGCGAGTATTTCAAATCCGTCCCAGAGCTCTCGTCCAATCAGAAGCGAGTATTTTGACCCGGTGCATTATGGGACATATCCAAGATGGCGGCACGTGTGTTCAAGATGGCGGCACATCCGGTGTCGAAAACTGGCCATTTTGTCGGGATGTGGTCACTCAGTGTCGAAAACTGGACCCTGTATGACGTCACTTCCGGGTTTTTCACTAAAAACTACCTCCAAACATAGAAGAGTTCCTAATGTTTCCTCTTAGACGTCCGTATGTTCAATCGCCGGTGTGTTTTGTGTTTTCCCGCCCCGCCCCAGCGCCCCGCAGCGCGAGCGCGCGCGCGAGTTCTCCGGAAGTGCGCGTCATCCCCGGCAGTGCGCGCGCGGACGCGGGTCAAAAGGTCAAAGGGTCACCTCCAGGTCAGACGGTCCAATGTCCAATGAGACAATGTTGCGAGGTGTGAGTGAGTGCAAGAATGTATTCATCCGCGGTGATGCAGTCATGTCTGGCGGTGATTCGGTCTCGGGAAAAAGCTTCCTTGCCCAATGCCTACGTACTTTACCGAAGATACACGGACTTTAACGAAAAGACACGGACGTACACGAAAAGACGCGAAGGTGAACGCCATTGTGGGAAACCTCCCACAGACAGGTCAGTACATGCATTTCTATGTTGTTCACGCATAATAAAAGGATTGATCTGTAATCTGTGTTGTTGTTGTTGCTCCCTTTTTTGGACTAACCCATCAGAATAGTACGTATCACGGACTATACCCGTAGAGCTACATCTGGTCTATAAAACACGTCCCTCTGGATCCCACACCTTCATTTCTACAGAGCCATGGCGGAGACCCAGCCCCATGCGACTCGCATTTTACAGTATGCCACCGTGGTGAATTCATTCACGGGTTACCGAGCAGTGGTCCGGTCCATGTTTGCAGATGGCGACGACAACGAGGGACGACGCCAGATCCTGAACGAGTTCACAGAAGCGGTCCTCCACAGAGTGCACTCGATGGAGAGGCGTGCCATCACTCACCACTACTGGACTATGACAGCCATCCTTGATGCTCGGGCTATGGACCACGAGCGCTCACGCCGCAACCAGCACCGGCTGGTTGGCCTCATACTAGTCTGTGCCCTATTGACCCTGGCGCTGTGGTATTGACACTATAAATACAGGGGATGAGACAGAGTGTGTCATTCACCGTTCGACATTTAGAGCAAGCATGTCACTACGAGCCATCCTGCCCCTTACACCCTACCAGGTGGGATTATACGTTTATGAAGATTATGTGACTCTGGTGGAAGACTGTGGAGCTATTTGCTGGGCGTCCGCTGAGACTCTATCGAATACGGTGACGCTACAGCGTGATGGCTGGACTAAATTTAAACGGGTGTTGAGCGGTGAGTTGGACGGACACCTCATCCACATGGACAATGCCATCTACGTCTACCGTACCGCCCTCTTCCCACGCCTGGGCCGCTACCAAGATCCTACGCGAAGTTTCCTCCTAACCCCCTCTCTGTGGTCAGCCTTGGAGAAAATAGTGCCTATTGTGGACCAGCTGTTTACACCGGACGAGCGATCACCAGACCAATTGGCATGGGCTCATGCTATCGAACACGCACTAGATGAACCTAATGAAAAAAAAGCGGATGGAGAAAATACTATATGTATAGAATGCGCAGAGGCTGGAATGACAGTGTCACCTGATGAAGCCACCCACACACACATGACGGGCCAGAACGATGAAGAAGAAGACAAAATCCGTGATGAAGCCGCGGGGCCAATGGCTGAACCCCATGAACAACTACATGAACCCGACGACGATGCCATTGATTACCCGGCTAGACTCAGTCAGCCCAATGACATGACCACCTGATCCTTTGATCTCACGGGGTTCTCCCTATAAATACGAGAGACAGTGAAATCTGGTACCATTCACGTACTGACCATGACGGAGCATATAGTACTGGCGTATTTCAGCTTGACCCCCGAGGTTTTCCTGCACGTGTATGCGGATAAGGTCGATATCATGGAGGAGGTGGTGGAGACACGGACCCTACACAACCGTGCCCGGCTCACATTCGTCTGTCCCGGGAGGGCTGGACCAAATTCAAACGGGTGTTGTCTGGTGAACTGGACGGCGACCTCATCCACTTGTGTCACGATGTGTACATCCGACGCGGCCCTTTCTTTTGCTCAATTGGCTCGGCTAGATGGAGGTACAGTGCATTTTACCCTTCACCCTGATCTATGGTCTGCATTGGAAGATGCCGTGGTGGATGTGGATGAAGTGCTTATCAAGCGGTCATCAGACGAGTTGGACTGGTCATTGATCATGGCCACTGTGGAAGTCCACGAAGAAAATCAGAAAGAAACTCAGGCCCAAGATATACCCGTTATAAATAAACGATAGAGCCAGGGTCCATCATCATTTTGTCACCATGAAGCGCTGGGAGAAGGTGTTGGATAACTTATACTACAGTCCCGACAGTCCGGCAGCCTATAGTGCATTGTCGGCTCTCTATCGAGCGGCCAAACCCCAGGGGGTACAACGTGCCCAAGTCCGAGATTGGTTAAGAAGACAAGACACCTATACCTTACATCGATCTGTCCGTCGCCATTTTCTACGGAACCGGGTCATCGTGGGAGGAATAGATGCCCAGTGGCAAGCGGATTTGGTGGATATGAGCGCCTTTGCCAAACACAACGATGAGAATCGGTATATCTTGACGTGCATCGATATCCTATCCAAGTATGCGTGGGTGGTACCCATCCGGACGAAAACGGGGGCGAATCTCATAGCGGCGTTCAAAGATATCTTCAAGACCGGGCGCAAACCTTTGTATTTGCAAACCGACGAAGGCACGGAATTTCTCAACAGACCGTTCCAACAGTTTCTGAAAGCCCAGAAGGTGTTTTTCTTCCATACGTACAACGAGACCAAGGCTTCCGTGGTGGAAAGGTTCAACAGGACATTCAAAGGCCGTATGTATAAATAGTTCACCT